>CANNZV010004823.1:0-34860 GCA_947561585.1 Caprella mutica
TGGTCACCGATCCGATTACCATTGAATCAAGTGCGGCCATTCGAGACTTACTTGAGATCAAAAAACGACACAAAATTTCAGGCGTTCCGGTATTGGATAATGGCGATTTAGTCGGCATTGTGACCAACCGTGACGTTCGCTATCAAGTAAATTTAGACGATCCGATCAGCAGTATCATGACCACCAAAGAGGACTTGGTGACGGTCAAAGAAGGCGTTGATCCGGACCATGTGAAAGCGATCTTGCATGAACACCGCATTGAAAAAGTGTTGGTCGTGGACGATGCCTTTAAATTAAAAGGCATGATTACCGTACGTGACATCCACAACACGCAAACGTTTCCAAACGCGTGTAAAGACAAAGACGGTCGCTTACGCGTGGGTGCGGCCGTTGGCACCAGTGCCGACACCGATGAGCGAGTCGAGGCATTGGTTAAAGCGGGTGTGGATGTGCTGATTGTCGACACAGCGCACGGACATTCGAAGAACGTGATTGACCGTGTGAAACAAGTGAAGCAAGCGTATCCAGATTTACAAGTCATTGGCGGCAACATTGCCACTGCTGACGCGGCACTTGCGTTGAAAGACGCAGGTGCAGACGGTGTCAAAGTGGGCATCGGTCCAGGTTCGATTTGCACCACGCGCATCGTCACAGGGGTCGGTGTGCCTCAAATCAGTGCGGTGGCCAATGTGGCGCAAGCACTCGCGGGCTCAGGCATTCCTGTCATTGCCGATGGCGGCATTCGTTATTCGGGCGATGTGGCCAAAGCGTTGGTGGCTGGTGCGAATTCGATCATGATGGGCAGCATGTTTGCTGGGACAGAAGAAGCGCCGGTGAAGTGGAATTATTTCAAGCCGAAGCTACAAGTCGTATCGCGGCATGGGCTCGCTTGGTGCAATGTCTCGTTCACAAGGCTCAAGTGATCGCTATTTCCAAGACGCCAGTGCTGGAGCGGAGAAATTAGTCCCTGAAGGCATCGAAGGTCGCGTGCCATACAAAGGCGCGTTGAGTGCGATTATTCATCAGTTGATGGGCGGTGTGCGTTCGGCGATGGGCTACACTGGCAGCGTGGACATTGAGACCATGCGAACCAAACCTTCGTTTAATCGTGTCACCAGTGCGGGCATGTCTGAAAGCCATGTACACGACGTGACAATCACCAAAGAAGCGCCGAATTACAAAGTCCGATAATGAATTCATCGCGTGGTGTGATATGAAAAAACGAGGCCTTAGACCTCGTTTTTTTGATCTGTTTTAATCGCTTTTGATTTAACAAACACCCCATGTGATGATCACATGTCAACCATACGTAACACACAGCAGAGAACAGTATGCAATCACAAGACATTCACGCACAGCGTATTTTAATTTTAGATTTTGGGTCTCAATACACGCAATTGATTGCGCGCCGAGTGCGTGAAGCAGGTGTGTATTGTGAAATCATGTCGTACGACTTAGACGAAGCCTCGATTCATGAATTCGCGCCAATGGGATCATCTTATCGGGGGCCCTGAAACGGTGACTGAAGCCAACTCACCTCGAGCACCGCAATTGGTGTTTGAACTGGGTGTGCCGGTGTTGGGTATTTGTTACGGCATGCAGACCATGGCGGTTCAATTTGGTGGTGTGGTGGAGGCCTCTGCAAAACACGAGTTTGGCTATGCCCAAAGTATCGGTTCAAGGTCAGGGACAGTTGCTGTCCGGCTTAAGCGATTATGATAACGCAGGACGAGCTTGATGTGTGGATGAGCCATGGCGATAAAGTGGTCGAATTACCCAGAAGAATTCGCACTGATGGCACAAACTGACAGTGCGCCAATTGCAGGGATGTACCACACCAGCAAGCCGTTTTTTGCGTTGCAGTTCCATCCTGAGGTGACGCACACGCGTCAAGGTCAAGCAATGCTCGAGCGCTTTGTATTGGATATTTGCCAGTGTGATGGGTTATGGACGGCTGAAAAGATCATCGAAGACGCCATCGCAACGGTGAAGCAAACCGTCGGCGACGATGAAGTGATTCTTGGTTTATCTGGTGGTGTCGATTCCTCTGTGGTGGCTGCATTGTTACACCGTGCGATTGGCGATCAATTAACGTGTGTGTTCGTGGACAACGGTTTGCTGAGATTGAACGAAGGCGACCAAGTGATGGAAATGTTTGCCAAAGAAAAAGGCATTAAAGTGATTCGAGTCAACGCGCAAGAGACGTTTTTAAGTCGCTTGGCAGGCGAGGCTGATCCAGAGAAAAAACGCAAAATAATTGGTAACACATTCATTGAAATTTTTGATGAAGAATCGACTAAATTAGAGAACGCGCGTTGGTTGGCGCAGGGTACGATTTATCCAGACGTAATCGAATCAGCGGCGTCTAAAAACGGCAAAGCGCATGTCATTAAATCACATCACAATGTTGGCGGTTTGCCAGAAGATATGAAGCTGGGCTTGGTTGAGCCATTGCGTGAATTGTTCAAAGACGAAGTGCGTAAAATTGGAGTTGAATTGGGGTTGCCATACGACATGGTGTACCGTCATCCATTCCCAGGGCCTGGTTTGGGTGTGCGTATTTTGGGCGAAGTGAAACCAGAATACGTGGATGTTTTACAGCGCGCAGACGCCATTTTTATTGAAGAGTTACATGCGTTCGATTGGTATCATAAAACAAGCCAAGCGTTCACTGTCTTCTTGCCCGTTAAATCCGTAGGCGTCGTCGGTGACGCGCGTCGATATGCATGGGTGGTGAGTTTGCGCGCCGTGGAAACCATCGATTTCATGACCGCACGTTGGGCGCATTTGCCATATGATCTATTGGAAAAAGTGTCGTCAAGAATCATCAACGAAGTGCCAGAAATTTCACGAGTCGCGTACGACATTTCCAGTAAGCCACCTGCAACCATCGAGTGGGAATAAACAGGTAAAGACGTCGCCACGTAGCGTATAGGTGTTGAGCATGACACAGGAACTGCAGCAAGAGAAAGACGAGTATTGGATGATGCAAGCCTTGCGCTTGGCGCAGCGTGCGCGTGAGCTAGGTGAAGTGCCGGTGGGTGCCTTGTTGGTGAAAGACGATGTGCAGATTGCCGATGGCTGGAATCAACCCATTACGTTACACGATCCCACTGCGCATGCAGAAATCGTATGTCTTCGACGTGCGGGCGAACAGCAACAAAATTATCGACTGACCGATTGCACCTTGTATGTGACGTTGGAACCCTGTGCTATGTGTGCAGGAGCCTTGGTGCATGCGCGCATCAAGCGCTTGGTGTATGCCGCGTCGGAGCCTAAAGCAGGGTGCATTCATAGCCAACACCCTTTATTAGAACAACCATTTGTGAATCACGCCATTGAGGTGACGTCCGGGGTGTGTGAGACCGAAGCAAGCCAGATGCTGAGCGATTTTTTTGCACAGCGCCGTGCTGAAAAGAAGCGCGCAAAACAACAAGACAATGAGCAACACACGATGAGTGACGAATCCAAATCGAGCGATACAAAGGCTATGGCGCCAGAGACAAGCGAGACTGAAAAACCGGTCGCCTCGCCGTGCATCTCAGTATGCGCACTCGACGATGATGACGTATGTGCAGGCTGTTATCGCACCGTGGACGAAATCACCGCATGGAGTGGTCTAGACAATGCAGGGCGTAGAGAAGTGCTTGTGAAGGCGAATGATCGATGTCAGGCGATGTGGCGCTGATGGTTACGCACAGTCGAGATTCTAGCGGTCGTTGTACTCCTTAAAAAAATCAGGAATGTCGGCTGGGCTATCCAGTGTGTGCGTTGGGCAAATTGTATTTGCCAATTGCGTATCGAGATTCAACTCGTCCGAATCGGTATGACGAATCCACACGGAAGGAATCCCCGCTGCATTAGCACCCGCTATATCAGCCGCCAAGCTGTCGCCCACATGGATTGTTTCATGCGCGTCACATTGAGCCAATCGCATGGCTTTTTCAAAAATACTCACCGCAGGTTTCTGCTCTTTTTCTTGTCCACCAATGATGATGTGATCGACGTATTTGTGCATTTCAACGCGTTTAACTTTCAGCGTTTGTGAGTATTCGGAGCCATTGGTGATGAGTACTAGGCGATGCGTTTTACGTGTTTCAATCATCCATTCTTTAATGCCTGGATAGAAATCAAAATGAGCCGTACGTGCCTCATCAAAGGTGGTTTGCAACTCGCGTGCATGCGCTCTCGGTGCGTCGTCAATGCCCGCGTCGATGAGTAAACGTGTGACCAATGCGATTCGAAATTCACCTTCATCCTCAATGGCGTTCAACTCAGCGCAATGTTCTGGTTTGAGATTGCGATAGATGCCCTCAATGTATTCGTTGGCGATCCGTTGCTCGTCCAATTGGGGGTATAAACGATTTACGGCTTTGGCTAAGACACGCAGCGCCTGTTTGTTGGCGTGTGTGGTGTCACACAAGGTTTCATCCATGTCCAAAAAGATGGCATTTAACATGTATTGTCTCTCACAGAGGGTCTGTTGATGCGCCACTTGAGTGTCTTTTCTCAAGTCTGAGTGGCGGATTATGGTATATTCACGGAGTTAATTTAACACGACCACACGGTTGTGCAACTATCAGATCACATGACACACACAGACGGATTGCTATGACCACAGAGACGCCTAACTACCTTCTAATTGACTGGCTTGAATTGAATGACCAGCGTCTGCTCGCGGTACTCACCTTGAACCGTCCTAAGGCGTTGAATGCATTGAATGAGCCGTTGGTATCTGAGCTGCATCAGGCATTGGACATGATTCAGCAGCGTGATGAGGTTGTGGCGGTTGTGTTAAACGGAGCAGGAGAACGTGGGTTTTGTGCTGGCGGTGACATCAAAGCCATGCATGCGAGTGTGCAAGACATGGACAATGCCTGCGTGCGTGCGGATGCGTTTTTTGAAGCAGAGTATCGCTTGGATTATGCGATACATACCTATCCCAAGCCAATTGTGGTGTGGGGGCATGGCATTGTGATGGGCGGTGGGCTGGGATTGTTTCAAGGCGCCCAATATCGAGTGCTGGAAGTGACTGCTAAGGTGGCGATGCCAGAAGTGTCTATTGGACTGTTTCCAGATGTGGCTGCGAGTCACTTGTTTCATCAATTGCCAGAACCGTGGGGACGGTTTTTTGCTCTGACAGGGGCTGCGATGAACGCTTCAGAGGCATTGGAACTCGGTGTGGCGGATTATCAGGCAGCAGAGGGTTCATTGTCTGTGTTTTTAGACTTACTCACAGGTGAAGGGTTGCTAGACGTTAACCCGATTGTCCCACGGATTGAACGAGCCTTGACGATGATGTCGGCTGCGGTTGCAGACGAATCAATCCCTGCGTCAAGATTGTCCTCTGTAGTACAGCAGATAGAGCATATTTTTGGGGAGACAACTCTCGAAGAAGCTGAGAACAGGGCGCGTACCTTATTTAATAAAGACACTCCTGCGTTTCTCGAAGCGGCGTTGTCGAATATGTTGTCAGGTTCCGCTGTGTCGCTGTGCTGCAGTGACTTGGCGTTGAAAGCAACACGAGATATGACGCTGGCAGAGGTGTTCAAATTTGACCTGATGCTGGTGTCGCACATGATTCGATGCCCCGATTTTTCAGAAGGCGTGCGCGCCATGCTCATTGATAAAGACAAGCAACCTCGATGGACGTACTCTGATGTACGCGCTGTTCCCGATGCGCTGTTGGCGTCTGTGCAGGAACCGCTTTGGCCTGAGCACCCCTTAGCCGATATGGGATAATTACGAAGACCCTTTAAACAAACGCTCGATGCATTCACTGTCGAGCCATATAAGACGTTAGAGAGACACCATGACAAACACACCAGATGATGCGCAGGACATTCGCATGCAAGGCGACACCCGTAAGCAAAAGTTAGAGTACAACAAATTGAAGAAACGCTTGCAGCGCCAAACGGGGAAAGCGATTGAGACGTACAACATGATTGAGGAAGGCGATCGAATCATGGTGTGTTTATCCGGAGGTAAAGACTCGTACACCATGCTGGACATGCTCATGAGTTTGCAAAAAAGAGCGCCGATCAAGTTTGAATTGGTGGCGGTCAATTTAGATCAAAAGCAACCTGGTTTTCCAGAACATGTCCTACCTGAGTATTTGTCGACCTTAGACATCGAGTATTACATCGTAGAAAAAGATACGTACAGCATTGTGAAATCCAAAATACCGGAAGGCAAGACGATGTGTTCTTTGTGTTCACGTCTGCGCAGAGGGTCGTTGTACGGGTTTGCTGAAAAAATCAACGCGACAAAAGTGGCGTTAGGGCATCATCGCGATGACATCATCGAAACATTTTTCTTGAATTTGTTTCATGGCGGGCGCTTGAAAGCCATGCCAGCAAAGCTGCTGAGTGATGACAAAAAGAACATTGTTATCAGACCATTGGCATTTTGTAAGGAAAGTGATATTGAGCGCTACGCTCAAATTGAAAATTACCCCATCATTCCATGCACGCTGTGTGGCTCTCAAGATGGTCTGCAGCGCCAAGCATTAAAACGCATGCTGCAAGATTGGGAGAAAGAAACACCGGGGCGCTTAGACACGATTTTTGCGTCATTATCGAATGTGGCACCGTCGCAACTATTAGACAATAGTTTATTTGATTTCTTAGAATTAAGCACTAAAGTAAAGAGTAATCCAAATGAATTAAATGTGATTCAGTTGATTTGAACGTTGTAAATTTAATAAGGTGGAAATAATGAGTTTTGATATTACAAGTAACACACAAGATGATTCGGTGACTCTCAAGTTGTCAGGGCGTTTTGATTACGAAGCACACGATAGCTTTGTCGAATCGTACAGTGACAAGGTCGGGTTTGCTAAATACATTGTTGATATGAAAGCCACGGACTATTTAGACAGTTCTGCCTTAGGGATGTTACTTTTGTTAAAAGATTTTGCTGAAAGCAATTCAGCTAAAGTCAGTTTAACCCAAGTGAACGACGACGTTAGAAAAATTCTGGAAATCGCCAGCTATGATCAAATATTTTCAATTGATTGATCTGATATAGGATGAGTCAGTTAGTTGAGAGTGAATCGAATCTAACCGTTTTATTGGTTGAAGATAACCCCCGTAGACTCCATGTACTTGAGTAAGATACTCAGGGACATGGGGCATGCTGTATTGCTTGCTCAAGATGGCGAGGAAAGGGCTTAGCATGTACGAGGCGAATACAGTCGATTTAGCGATTATTGATTTGGGTTTACCCGATATATCGGGCGCCGACTTGGCGAGGCGCATTCAATCCGACGGAATGTCATGATGCCTCTGTTGATTACGACAGGTACGGCTGATGACGATGTCTTATTGGAGTGTTATGACCTGAACGCAGGGGACTTCTTGATGAAGCCGTACGTTCCAAATATGGTCAGAATCAAGCTGCGTTCGTATCAAAAACTCATTCACACAAATGCCAAATACGCGCAGCAGCGCGACGTCATTGTTAAGGCCAATCGCGACTTGGTGACAGAGCAAACGTCTGCTCGTCGTGTGTTTGATAAATTATCCCAAAACGCCCACCGATGAAAATGAACACGTTCGTTACAATATGAGCGCCTTGAGTGTGTTTAACGGTGATGTGGTGTTGACCGCCAAAAGTTTAAGTGGTGAGTTGTACACGTTTTTAGGCGATTTCACAGGCCATGGTTTGGTGGCGTCGCTCAGTTCCGTACCCTTAGTGCAAACGTTTTCACGAATGGTTGAAAAAGGCTTTTCAATGGCCGACGTATTGCAAGAGGTGAACGCACGTTTGAACAGTGTGTTGCCCGCGCGATATTTTTTTGTTGTGGTGTGCTCGCTGTGTTGAACCCACGTAATAACCAGCTGCGTATTTGGAATGGCGGATTACCTGACTGCTACCTGTATTCGGTTGAAGAGAATACCTACAAAGCAATCAAGTCCAAGCATTTGCCACTGGCGTGTTGGATTCCGAAAAATTTCGTATGAAAATCGATGCGTTTCCCATGAACCAGGGTGACCGTTTGTTGATGTGCTCAGATGGCATACTGGAAGCGCGTAATTCAGATGGTGAGATGTTTGGCACGGATCGTATATTAAGTGTGTTGAACAGTATGTCGCCCGAACAAGATCTGTTCGGCAGCATTGCAAAAGCCGCTGAAGTCTTTACCGACGGTGAATTACGCGATGATGATATGAGTCTTGTCGAAGTGATCATGCCTGAGGCAGAGCCTCTAACCCGTTAAAACAAAAGACCAGCGCGACGAGTATGGATTAAAGCCAGTCAATTATCAGGCAACTTAAATTATGTGATTGATGCGGACATGATTCGTTCGGGCAATCCGGTGACCGTGCTTATGCAGCTGTGTTGAACGTGCCGGGCATCAGCGAGGTGCGCTCAGAGTTGTTTACGGTCATCACAGAGCTGTATGCCAATGCATTAGACCATGGCATTTTAAATCTGGATTCGAGTTTAAAGCGCTCAGCAGACGGGTTTGCTGTGTTTTATAAAACCAAGCAAGAACGCTTAGACAAATTGGTCGACGGAAACGTGCGATTTATCTTTGATTATGTCTGCGATCAAGCGCACGGTGATATCAAATCACTGTGGAAGACTCAGGGAAAGGTTTGATGTGAAGCAGTGGAAAGAGAATTTTGAGGCTAAAAACAGCTTTTCTGGTAGGGGACTGAGCCTAATACAAAAAATATCTACTACAATGGAATTTGTAGAACCTGGAAATAGGATCGAAATCTTATTAAATTGGTAGGTAGACATAATATTAAACAGAGACGTAAGTAGATGAGTCACTTAGATAAAAATGTATTTGATACGTTGAAGAGTATCATGGAAGATGAGTTCGAAACCTTGATTGATGTGTTCATTCGAGACACAAAGCGCCACATTGTCCTTGTTGCACGATGCATTAACGCACAAAGACGGCGAAGTTCTGCGTGCAAGCGCGCATGCGATTAAGGGCAGCTCGTCCAACGTAGGAGCTTCTCAATTATCACGGATTGCCGCTGACCTTGAGTGCCAAGTGAAGTTCGAGTTGAGTAAATTTTAAAAAGCTACAAAGCCTTGGTGGCGAGTTTGTCACGTGAATTTGAACAATTGATCCCCGAGTTTGCAGGAAGCTGCGGGAAATAACGTCGGCAGCCGTTGTCCAACGACTGCATTGATCTCGCTTGCAATGCGCAAGCACTTAAACCTAAATCGCAACTATTCTTCGTATGCGCTTAAACTACAGCAGAAATTCCGATCGCCCAAACACATTATCCACTCGATTAACCGGTGGCCAGTATTTGTTCTGTTTTACGGCTTCTTGAGGGAAAAATCCTTGCTCAATTGAATAAGGGCGATCCAATCGTGCAAGTCCCGCTTGACAATGCGGCGCGTTGACCAACGGGTTGTTGTCTGCAGACCACTGACCTGATTCCACGTCCGCAATTTCAGAACGTATTTTGATCATGGCGTCGCAGAAGCGATCCAGCTCCGTCAACGACTCACTTTCAGTGGTTCAATCATGAGGGTGCCCGCTACCGGGAACGACATGGTGGGGGGGGGGCGTGAAAGCCATAATCCATCAGTCGCTTGGCGATGTCCTCTTCGCTGATGCCGCTGGTCCTCTTTTAATGGGCGCAAATCAATGATGCACTCATGGGCGACGCGATCATTCGACCCTTTGAACAAAATAGGGTAGTGAGGCTCTAGGCAATGTGCAATGTAATTTGCGCTCAACACCGCGATGCTGGATGCGTGTTTCAAGCCTTCACGACCGAGCATTTTGATGTACATCCATGAAATCGGCAAAATGCCCGCGCTGCCCCAAGGCGCTGCACTGACCACGTCTCCCTGGCGATGTCATGTTGCATTGGATGCTGAGGTAAAAACGCTTCTAAGTGTGAGCGTACACCAATTGGTCCCATGCCTGGCCACCGCCACCATGGGGAATGGCAAAGGTCTTGTGCAGATTCAAATGCGAGACATCGGCACCGAATGCACCGGGTTCGGCCAAGCCAACCATGGCGTTTAAGTTGGCACCATCGACATACACTTGACCGCCTGCGTCGTGTATCAGAGCGCATATTTCATCAATTTTTTCTTCGAACACCGCGTGTGTGGATGGGTAGGTCACCATGATGGCGGCTAAGTTGTCTCTTGTGCTTCTCAATGCGCTGAGTCAACGAGTTTTAAGTCTACGTTGCCGTTGCTGTCGCAATCCACAATCACGATTTTGTAATTGAGCATGGCCGCAGAGGCGGGGTTGGTTCCGTGCGCAGAGCTTGGAATTAAGCACACATCGCGGTGACCTTGCTGGTTGTGCTCGTGGTATCGTTTGATGGCGAGCAATCCAGCGTACTCACCTTGTGAACCCGCGTTGGGCTGAAGCGACACGGCATCATAGCCTGTGCACGCTGCTAAGAAAGACTCAAGGTCGGCACACAGCGCATCGTAGCCCTTTAAATGCTCTTTCGGTGCAAACGGATGAATGTGCGCAAACTCAGGCCACGAAATCGGCAACATGGCGCTGGTTGGGTTGAGCTTCATAGTGCACGAGCCCAATGCGATCATGGAATGGTTTAAGGCAATGTCTTTGCGTTCTAAGGCATGCATGTAACGCAATAATTCCGTTTCGCTGTGGTATTGATTAAATACCTCGTGAGTCAGAATGTCAGACGAGCGTTGTTGCTAGTGGGTTGATGCCGTTGTCGTGGGCGGTGTCCAATGACAGCGCCTCCACGTGAACACTTGATCTGCCTGTTTGGCTTGAGCAAACACGGAGAGCAGCGCGCAATGTCGTCATGGGGTGGTGGTTTCGTTCACGCTGATGCCAAGGTGTCGCCACTGACGCGTCGCAGCGTGATCATACGTTGCTGCGCCGTCTCGATGATGGCATCAGTCAACTCATCGGTTTGAATGCTGAGCGTGTCGAAAAAGTACGCATTGCGTCGTGTGTAACCGAGTGCGTCAAGGCCATCGTTCAAGACGGCGCAGGTTTGGTGGGTGCGGTTTGCAATGTCTTTGATGCCACGAGGACCATGATACACCGCATAAAACCAGCCATGATTGCGAGTAATGCCTGCGCGGTACAAATGTTACTGGTCGCTTTTTCACGTCGAATGTGTTGTTCACGGGTCTGCAAGGCCATGCGCAGCGCTGGGCTGCCTTTGCTGTCAATGGATTGACCTATGATGCGCCCTGGAATGGAGCGTTTGAAATGGTCTTTAGTGGCAAAAAACGCGGCATGCGTCCACCACAGGCCCATTGGAACACCAAAGCGTTGGCTGTTGCCAAGGGCAATATCGGCTCCGCATTCACCCGGTGACTTGAGTAAGGCCCAAGCTTAATAAATCGGTCGCGACCACAGACAGGGCCTGCTTGTCGTGGATGACTTGGGTTGGCAGCGGTTAGATCGATGATGTCGCCATCTGAGCCTGGGTATTGCAGTAAGGCTGCGAAGTAATCTGCGTCGTTTAATTCTGATACATCTGCGACGTGAACGGTTAAGTCCATGTGATGTGCACGCGTTGTGACCACCGCGATGGTTTGTGGATGGCAGTTGCGATCGACAAAAAACACATTGCCTTTTGTTTTTCTTATTACTGCGCTTACACAGTGTCATTGCTTCGGCCGCCGCCGTGGCTTCGTCGAGTAGCGACGCATTCGCCAGCGCCCATACCGGTTAAATCCATGACCATCTTGTTGGTAGTTTAACAACGCTTCCAAGCGCCCTTGAGAGATTTCAGGCTGATAAGGGGTGTACGCGGTATACCAGCCTGGGTTTTCTAAGATATTGCGCTGAATCACGTGGGTGTGTGACAGGGGTAGTAACCCATACCGATGTAAGTGGTTGAGACGACATTGAGTTTGGCGTACACGCTGATGTCATCCAGAGCGGACGCTTCGGATGCCGATGTACTGATCGCCAGTTCGTCTTGTTTGCGAATGTGCGAGGGGTACGGATTCGTTCAATAAGGTATCGAGTGAGTCAATGCCCATGCTCGATAACATGCTATCTGTGTCTGCCTGAGATGCCCAATGTGTCGTTGGATGAAGTCGGCGTGTTGTTTGGAGGTTAAATCAGCCAGCGAGTGAGTCATATGGAATCCAGAGAGCCTATGTTGAGTGTGATTTACGGTGGTTGCCGTACGCATCACAAGGGTCAGTTTGAGCGCGCTGCCAGTGCCGCATGTCCGAGGTCAAGCAGTGCAAAATAAGGCGCATATTAAACCACAAAGCACCGTTAAATGCCGCTGCATTTTAGTTATTTTGAGGATCATCATAGCGAATGTCGAGTACGCTGTGCGTGTGCACGCCACTGGGCGTGTTGACCTGAATGTCATCACCTACCGCTTTGCCCAGCAGCGCTTTGGCCATGGGGGAGTCGCACGAGATCCAATTGAGCTTGGCGTCAATTTCGTCGCAACCCACAATGCGAATGCTGAGTGTGTCGCCGTTGTCATGTTCAAAGCGTGACATAGGCCGCAAAGAATATTTTGCTGCTGTCTTTGGGCGAGCTGCTGACAACCACGCTTCTTCCAAGCGTTTACTCAAGTAGCGCACGCGACCATCGATTTTACGCAGTCGCTGTTTGCCATAGATGTAATCGCCATTTTCAGAGCGGTCACCGTTTTTAGCGGCCTATGCACTGCGTCCGTGACGACTGGACGCTCAACTTCCCACAGTTGTTTCAGCTCGCTGCGCATCTTACGTGCGCCTTCCTCTGTGATATAGGGCGATTTGGGAGCTGGAGGGGGGCGGTATCGAATCATGTGCAATGGTATTGTTTGGAGGGTGTTTCAGTGTAAAACAAAATAGGGTCGATTGTAACGACGGGTGAGTGTGGATGAGTTGCACTTGAGGGGTGATTTGAGCGGTGGGGATGCGATGTAAAATTCGCGTATGCCGTGGTAAAAAAGGGTCACAGTTCGCGCCGACTCTGGTATAATTCGTCACAGCTCGCTCTGAGCCACGTTGTCCTGACACTGTTCCGGACCCTTATTTTTAGTTGCGCCACTTGAAGGCGCCTCTTGCAATGGTTGATTGTGCTATGTTCGATGAAACATTATTAGAATTTTGGTGTGTCCAAAGTCACGTGCTCCGTTACGTTACGATCAAGATGCACAAGAGCTTGTGTGTGACAGCCAATTGGCATACCCCATTCGAGATGGCATTCCCGTGTTGCTTGAAACCGAAGCGCGCGCACTGTAATTCCCTCATGTTAATGCGTGCCGAGTGCGTGAGTCTGCCAGTACGGCTGACCTTACTACTAGAGCACTTGGCGTACGAATCGATGGATCGATTGTGATCGCACAATCCTTATTATTTTTTGAATCAAAGAGATCAGATGAACAGTTCAGACCTTAGAAACCGTTTTTTAACATACTTTGAAGAACAAGGGCATCAACGAGTGGCCAGCAGTTCTTTGATCCCTGCAAACGACCCAACCTTGTTGTTTACCAATGCAGGCATGGTGCCGTTTAAAGAGTATTTTTTAGGGCAAGAAACGCCTCCATCGACAACGGCCACATCATCGCAGCGCTGTGTGCGAGCTGGTGGGAAGCACAACGATCTAGAGAACGTCGGATACACGGCACGCCACCATACGTTCTTTGAAATGCTGGGTAATTTCAGCTTTGGCGATTACTTCAAACGCGAAGCCATCCAATTCGCATGGAATTTCCTCACGCAAGAGTTGAAGTTGCCAGAAGAGAAGCTGTGGGTCACCGTTCACATCGACGATCAAGAGTCGGAAGACATTTGGTTGAAAGAAATGGGGGTGTCTGCTGAGCGCTTCTCAAAGTTAGATGAAGACAACTTTTGGCAAATGGGCGACACCGGGCCGTGTGGTCCCAGCTCTGAAATTTTTTATGACCACGGGTCGGACATTGCAGGTGATCCACCAGGCGGTCCAAACGACGACGGCGATCGGTACATTGAAATTTGGAACTTGGTGTTCATGCAGTTTGAGCGTCAAAGTAATGGCGAGCTGCGTGATTTGCCCAATCCGTCCATTGATACGGGCATGGGCTTAGAGCGCATTGCCGCAGTGATGCAAGGCGTGCACAATAATTACGACATCGACTTGTTTCAAGGCTTGATCAAAGCCGCTGCGACGCTGTGTGGCATCGACGATTTATCAAACCAATCCTTGCGAGTCATCGCCGATCACATTCGCTCGTGTTCGTTTTTGATTGTAGACGGTGTCATTCCGGGCAATGAAGGGCGTGCGTATGTGTTGCGTCGCATCATTCGTCGCGCGATCCGTCACGGACACAAACTGGGTGCTGAAGGCGCATTTTTCCATGCATTAGTCCCGGCGCTGGTCGAACAAATGGGCGAGGCATACCCTGAACTGGCGGCTGCTCAAGAGACCGTTAAAAAAGTGCTGTTGGCTGAAGAAGAACAGTTCAGTAAGACCTTGCATCAAGGCATGAACATACTAAACGACGCAATGGCATCACTGAAGGGCACGGAACTGCCGGGTGATGTGATCTTCAAACTGTATGACAGCCATGGTTTCCCTGTTGATTTGACCAACGACATCGCACGTGAGAAAGGTCTGACGCTCGATATGGATGGTTATGATGCGGCGATGCAAGAACAGCGCAAACGCTCTCAGATGAGTGGTCAGTTCAACGTGGATTACAACGACAGTCTGTCGCTTGACGGCGACGTCGAGTTCACAGGATATGACGAACTGAGCAGTCACGCCGTGGTTGAGTATTTGGTGCAGGCCGGCGATACGGTCGATTCACTCAGTGACAGCTCAGATGATGACACGTGTGGTGTGGTGTTGAATAACACTCCATTCTATGCAGAATCAGGTGGTCAAGCGGGCGATCAGGGCGTATTGACCTTCGACGGTGGTGAATTCCTTGTCTTGAGTACTTCCAAGCAAAACAAACAGCACATTCACTGGGGGCGTGTGACACAGGGCGCCTTAACACAGGGGCAGTCGGTTCATGCGCGCGTTGATCAAACACGCCGAGCAGCCACCGCACTGAACCACACCGCCACGCATTTATTGCACGCAGCTCTGCGTTCGGTGCTGGGCGATCACGTGCAGCAAAAAGGCTCGTTGGTTGACAGTGAGCGTTTGCGTTTTGATTTCTCACACTTTGATGCCTTAACGGCCGACGAAATCCGAACAATCGAACAACTGGTCAACGATAAAATTCGTCAAAATACCGACGTCATGACGACCGAAACCAGCATGGACAACGCCAAAACGATGGGTGCCATGGCCTTGTTCGGTGAAAAGTACGGCGACGATGTACGTGTGTTGTCCATGGCCGATGGGTTTTCGGTGGAATTGTGTGGTGGTACGCACGCACAGCGAACCGGTGATTTGTCGTTGATGTTGATTGAATCAGAAAGTGGCGTGGCCTCTGGCGTGCGTCGCATCGAAGCCATAACAGGCTCTGCTGCGTTGTCGACCATTGGGCAATGGCGTGATGACTTAAATACCTTGGCCGACGTGACGAAGGCCAAACGAGACACCTTAATTGATAAAGTGACGACCTTGGTGGCGAGTAATCGTGCGCAAGAAAAAGCACTGACGGCATTGAATAAACAATTGGCGGCCTCTGCAGGTGCCGATTTATTGTCTCAGGTAAAAGAGGTTGCAGGGACTAAGTTGCTGATCGCAACCTTGGACGGCGCAGACCGTAATGCCTTGTTAGACACCTTGGATGAGTTGAAGAGTAAGTTGGAATCGGGCGTGGTCTTTTTGGCCAGCGCGGACGGTGACAAAGTCAGTTTGGTGGCGGGTGTGACACGCTCATTAACGTCGTCGTTTAAAGCAGGTGACTTAATGAAGCATGTCTGTCAGCAAGTGAACGGAAAAGGCGGTGGTCGTCCCGATATGGCCCAAGGTGCGTGTTCGGCCAGTGAAAATTTAGATAACGCGCTTGAGAGTATCGAAGCGTGGTTGTCGTCACAAGCATAGGTAAATTACGCCAAAGAAGTAAATTGTTGGCGTGAATTGCTTGTGTCGCTGCAAAGTACGTAGTTTCTACTGCTTTTGCGTAAAAACACATTTAAATTTAACGTAAAATAGTGTTTAATCTCGACCAATATTAGTGGGTAAACCATATTATGAGTTTGTTAGTACAAAAATTTGGTGGAACGTCCGTCGGTAGTGTGGAACGAATCGCGGCGGTCGCGGACAACATAAAGAAATATAAAGACGATGGGCATCAATTGGTTATCGTTGTGTCGGCCATGAGCGGTGAAACTAATCGCTTGCTAGGTCTGGCGTCGGAGATTTCTGATGATATACCTATGGCTGACCAAGATGTTCTTTTGTCTACTGGTGAGCAGGTAACTATTGCGCTATTGTCAATGGCACTGAAGCAAATCGGCATTGATGCCGACCCTTATTGCGGATGGCAAGTTCCAATTACCACAGACAGTACGCATTCAAAGGCTCGAATTTTAGACATTAAAATCGATCAAATCCAAAGCGCCTTAGAGAGTAACAAAGTTGTGATCGTCGCAGGGTTTCAAGGCATCTGCCAAGAGACAAATCGCATCACGACGTTAGGCCGTGGTGGCTCAGACACAACCGCAGTGGCTTTGGCTGCCGCGCTAAAAGCCGATGAATGTCAAATTTTTACAGACGTTGATGGCGTTTACACAACTGACCCGAGAGTGGTTAGTAATGCAAAACGACTTGAAAAAATCACGTTTGAAGAAATGTTGGAAATGGCCAGTTTAGGGTCAAAAGTATTGCAAATCCGTTCTGTGGAGTTTGCAGGTAAGTATCAAGTGCCGCTTCGTGTGTTGTCGAGTTTTTCGCCAGGTGAAGGCACATTAATTTGCGTCGATGACGATAAGGAGCAGGCCGTGGAAGCCCCACTTGTATCAGGTATAGCGTTTGTAAAAGATGAAGCAAAAATAAGTCTATTAGGTGTACCGGACAAACCAGGCGTTGCCGCCACCGTGCTAGGCATCATCAGTGATGCCAATATCGAAGTGGACATGATTGTTCAAAACATCAGTGCTGATGGCGAAAGCAATGATTTTACATTCACCGTGCATCGCAATGATATGTCACGTGCGGTGAATTTATTGACAGAAGGCTTGTCTGATTTGAGTATTCGAGAGATTAAATCAGATGACAAAATAGCAAAAGTTTCTTTGGTTGGTGTTGGCATGAGGTCTCATGCAGGCATTGCAGCAACCATGTTTAAAACCCTCGCGGATCTATCGATTAACATACAGTTAATCACCACCTCTGAAATTAAGATTTCGGTCTTAGTTGATGAGAAATACATGGAGTTGGCCGTTCGAGGATTACACGATGCATTTGAGTTGGATCAATAGGGAATGAAACTTACTTACATGTCATTTTCATTAGTTAAGAAAATTATAGGAGACGTAATTTATGTTGATCTTAACGCGTAGAGTTGGCGAAACACTCATGGTAGGTGATGATGTTTCAATCACTGTTTTAGGAGTTAAAGGGAATCAAATTCGAATTGGTGTCGATGCACCAAAAGACGTGGCTGTTCACCGAGAAGAGATTTATCAGCGCATTCAAGCTGAAAAGCAGCAGGGTCCGGATGACGAAAGCAATGAAGACGATAACATCGACGATAATATCGGCAACATTTAATTTGCAAAGATGTCGGTTTTTGATTGGAATATTTTAATATTCTGGTATGATTCTGACTCTTAAAAGGAGAGGTGGCCGAGTGGCTGAAGGCGCGCCCCTGCTAAGGGCGTATAGGGGAAACTCTATCGAGGGTTCGAATCCCTCCCTCTCCGCCATTATTTACAATACATTGTTGATAATGGACAAGACAGTAACAACACACTGTATTGAATACACAGCAGACACTACACCACACCAAAAAGAGCTCACGCTCTTTTTTTTCGTCTGCGATTTATTGTGGTTTGCTTATCTCCGCCTGTGACCGCGTGTCACCTGAAGGTGGCCCCACGATGTTTAATCCCTATGAGATGTGTCACAATGAAATGACACTTGGCCGCGTGACGGTGGCTGCACATACGCAACAGACCCCATCAGAATAAGGACATTCCACGATGATTTCACTCTTCTCAGAATGCTACATGGCCAACGAATACGCAATTGCAGCCATCCAGCTGGTGTTCGCGATGGTGGGCATGGGCGCCATGACCACAGCCCAAGATTTCATGCTCTTGATGAAGCAACCGAAGCCGATCACCATAGGGTTGCTCTTGTAGATGCTTGCACTTCCGATGTTGGCGCTGTTATGGATCAAACTGGGCGTGTTTCCAATCGGATTTGCACTCGGCATCGCATTGTTTTGTGTGTTACCTGGTGGCAGTGCATCCAATGTGTTCACGTTTATGGCCAATGGCAACTATTTGTTGTCGATTGTCTTGTCGGCCGTCGCCTCATTGCTGTGCATCCTCAGCATTCCAATGTGGTTGCCCTTGATACTGGGGCAATCGATGGCCTTTGAGTTGAGTATGCCAGCGCATGTCATTGTCCACGACGTGGCGCTGTATCTCGTGTTGCCCTTTTTCGTAGGCATGCTGATCAAATATCAATGGCCTGCACGTTCTGATGTCATTGCCAATCTGGGCGTAAGATGCGCCATGGTGTTAATTGCACTGATTGTCTTAGGATCGCTCACGTCAGGGCGCTTAGACTGGAGTTTGTTGGCAGACCCTGCGATCGTCTATTTTGCTGGATTCATGGTCACGTTTTTTGCATTGAGTTTTGCGCCCATGTTGATGAAGGAC
The DNA here is from genome assembly GCA_947561585.1 of Caprella mutica. NCBI lineage: Eukaryota > Metazoa > Arthropoda > Malacostraca > Amphipoda > Caprellidae > Caprella > Caprella mutica. Next base: position 18,718 of record CANNZV010004823.1, read on the forward strand.
GCTCGCGATGCGTCCGCTATCCAAATCGAGTTGGTGATGCGTAACGTGAATTTGGGTATTCTGTTGATGGTGGGAATGTTTCCTGCCAGTGCGGCCTTGTCACCTGAGGTTCGCGCTATTGGTAATCAAGCGTTTTCGGTCTTATTGTTTTGTGGCGGGCCTGCGTTATTGGCGAGTATCTTAGTTGCGCTGTGGCATCGGAAGCGTTCCGTCGATGAATAAATAATGTCATCTCTTTGTTTTACTAGCGAATATTGATACATCGTGATGTAGTTTGATCAGCTAATCTGGAGTGTTTGCATATATACAAAAGTATGTGTACACGTTCTGTATTTCTTTATATTGTGATCTTAAGGTCTAGAGAAATGTACGAATGTATGTGCATTTGAGAGAGGTTGTGTGAACCATTAGGGAAGATGGCGATGAAATATACTCAAAAAAACGTGAGTTCAATGCAGGTGTTAACTCGATCTCCGCTCAGTGTAGGCAGGAGGGGTGGATTATGATTGAGTCACGGGAGGCATTAAGTTGCATCCTTGATTCAATGACTGAGCATATTGTTGTAATTGATGAAGCAGGCGAAATTCAATACGCCAACAGGCAGTGGGAAATATTCGCTGATTGCAATGATTGCTCGATTGAGTCTGGCTGGATTGGTGTCAATTATCTTCATGAGTGTGACAGAGCAGGACAGGAGGGTGATGACTTTGGACGCTTAGCGGGTCATGGTATTCGACGTGTCATCAATAAAAAGGAATTGGTTTTTTATTTAGAGTACCCTTGTCATAGTCCAGATAAACGACGATGGTTTATGATGCGAGTCACTCCATTGACGTTCGATGAAGCAAATTATTTCGTTATCACACACCAAAATATTACGGAGCGAAAACTCGCCGAAGAGAAAGCCATAAACTTGGCTCGACTCGATGGATTGACCAATATTCCCAATCGCCGAACGTTTAATAAATTCCTTCATGAGGAGTGGGCGCGCTGTGTTCGTCTAAAGAAACCAATCTGTCTCGCTCTGATTGATCTGGATGATTTTAAATTATTAAATGATACGTATGGGCATCAAGCAGGTGACGCTTCTTTGGTTCGAATCGGTGCATTACTTAAAGAATTTAGTAATAGACCAAGTGATTTGTGCGCGCGGTATGGTGGAGAGGAGTTTGTGTTGGTATGGGGCTCAACATCATTGGACGACGCAAAAAAAATGGTGGATAAATTACTAAAAAAAATTTCCGATTTAGAAATTCACAACAGCCAATCGCCAATTGCAGAATATTTAACCGCCAGCATTGGTTTGGCTGAAATTGTGCCATGCAGTGAAAATAAAGTATCCGATCTAATTTATGAAGCTGATAACATGCTATATCGTGCTAAAAATAATGGCAGAAATAGGATGGAGAGTCTCTAAATCGCGTAAAAAATGACGTAACATCCAGCCGTATTGAAAGAGAAACAGTAAAGTACAATGCCAAACAGTATAGGATTAGAAGAGAAATGCTAGTTAAGAGAAACGCATGTCGATGAAAGAGTATGCCATCACTGGATTGCTGAATGAGAGTCTATTTCTCAGCGCTGGCGCAGCGATCTTGTTGGTTCCTGCGCTGTGCATCGCGGGGTTTGTTTACTTATGGTATGGGCTCAATCATTCAACGTTGATAATGACAGACACCGAGTTGGTCTTTGACAGTGTGTTTTATAAGCAAGTGCTTCGCTGGGATGAGGTAAAGGTAGACGAAATCAAACCGATGCATGCGGATGAACAAGTACTTCATCGAAGAACAAATGGCATTTCGTTTGCTGGCTTGGATTGGGGATGGTACACCGCGAAAGATGGCCGAAAATTGCTCGTCTATGCCACCAATAAAGCGAACAGAGTATTTATCCCGACGACATTAGACTTCGATGTCATCGTATCCGTTGATGACGCGGATGGTTTTTTTAATGACGTATCAACGCAATTTAAAACTGCTGTACGATAACGTTAAACAACGCAGTTAGCTTAAGTGGACAACGACATATGAAACAACTTGCAGCGGATATTTATACGTCTGGGCGTGCATTGCCTCTATGGGTGCAAATTTGGGTGTTCTTTATACTGATCCCCGTGAACTTGGTGGGGCTCTTGTTTTGGAATGATCCCGTTGGTCGTTGGATCGGTGTGTTGGGCGTGCTGGGTATGTTGCCCAATGTATTGGTGATGATCTACGACAGGGGCTTCACAGATAAAATGGCGCTGCCTCATCTCATTCCGTGGACCATTCTCGTGGTATGGCTGGTCACGTTATTATGTCAGGGCCGTATTGATGCCTCATCGGATGTCTACACACTCGCATGGTGTGTCGTGATTGTGAACACCATCTCTCTGATATTTGACTACAAAGACGCGTTCACTTGGTTGGTCTCTCGCACATCGAATTAAGTCAGACAAAAGACACGCATTAGCCGCTTTTCAGCCGTTGTTTGATGGCGCGCCAGTTGGGTAGGTGTTGATCCATTACCGCTTTGAATCGATGGTTGTGTGAGGCTTCGATCAAGTGCGCCATTTCATGCACGACGAGATATTCCAAACAGTCGGGTGACTTCTTTGCCAACTCTAGATTCACCCAGATCTTATGCGTTTGGACGTTGCAGCTGCCCCAACGCGTTTTCATGCGTTTAATACCAAACGACGACACCTTAACGCCCATGCGTGGTTCGTACTCTGCGATCAGAGGCGGCACCAGTGCGTTAAGTTGTTGGCGATACCAGTCATTGACACGTTTCTCGCGCTTAGCTTGATCGCTGTCTGGCTTCACACACAGCAGCAGTTCATGATCACGCAGTTCGACGAATGGTCGTCTGTGAGTGTGAGCATCTGTGTTGATCACGCGCAGCGGATAGCGTTGGCCTTGAAAGAGATGCTGTTCTCCATCGGAATAGCTCAGTACCGGTGGTCTGGGTCGTTGTTGTATGATGCGTTGTTGCTGCTTGATCCAGTCGAGTCGTTCGCTGACAAAGTCGTGTATCAGTGTCTGACTGATCCCTTTGGGCGCGGACATGGAGACATCGCCATGCGGTGGCGTGACACGCAAGCGGATGGACTTCATGCGTTTGTAAGTGACGTCAATGACGACGTCGTCGATGATTAGCGTTGGCATGTGGACCGCGTGCGATGGGTGACAACGATGTGGTTAAACAAAGACATACTTCTTGTCCAAGAAGTATTTGATCACATAGCCAATGCCCAGACCAATGCATGCGCCGACGTAGCGCATGGTTTTGTCGTTGAACAGCCACTCAAATGTGAGTTCGGTGCCCCAGAAGATCACCGTGGTGATGATGCCCATGCTGGTGTAGAGCATGAAGGTTTTGGAGTTGTGTGCGGCGTTCTGTGTGCGGTAGGCAAAGATATAGCGCTTGTCCAATACGTATTTGACCACCAACCCTGCGAAGGTGCCCACCAGCATGGACAGTACAATGTGTCCCATGCCCGTATAGATGCGTGTGCTGACGTCTTGCGCGGCAATATTGACGATGGTCGAGAGCACCGCAAATGCGGTGTACATTAACACCAGCCTATGTTTCTCTTCGTTGATCATTTATAATCCTAAGCATATCTGTGCGCTCAGTATATCTCAGTGTGACTATCGAGTCCTGCGCACCGAAATAAGAATTAAAAATAAGGAGATGTCCGTTGTTACGTATTCGTACTTTCGTCTTGTATGCCGCCATTGCTGTGCATACCTTCACCATTGGTTTATTGGCCTTGCTCGTCTGTGTGTTTTTGCCAAAACGCTGGCAGATGAAAGTGTTGATCAGCTGTTGGACGAAATTCATCATCGTCTACATTCGCGTCTTGGGTGGCATCACCTATCAAGTAACCGGCTTGGAACACATTAAGAACGGCAACGGTGGGGTCATCTTGTCGCAACACCAAAGCGTGTTAGAACCGACGCTGTATCAAGACATGCTGTATCCAGCCTTGCACGTCGCCAAAGAAAGCCTGCGTAAAGTGCCTGTCTTTGGTTGGGGCTTGACCATGATTGGTACGGTGTACATTAACCGTAGTAAGAAAAGCGACGCCAAAGCGACCATCTACGAGCAAGGCCGCAAGAAAGTGGAGAACGGGTGTTGGTTGGTAATTTACCCCGAAGGCACGCGCGTTGAGCCGGGCCAACGATTGGAATACAAATTGGGTGCTGCGAAGGCGGCCATCGAATATGGTTGTAAGCTGTATCCGATCGCGCACAATGCAGGCCAGTTCTGCAACAGAAAGGGCATTGTGCAAACAGGGTGTGTGCAATTTGTGATCGGAGAAGGTATGGACGCCGTCGGACAAGACCCTGTCGAACTGACCCAACGTGCACGCGATTGGATTGAAGCGCAAGAGTTGTAGCTTCATTGTCGTTAGATGTCATGGAGGATATGCAAATGATTAAAAAAATAGGCGGAACGGAAATAAAGCCAATTCATAAGGCAAGCTGTCATTGTGGCCTAGTTGAGATTGAAGTTAGTCTACCTAATGGAATTGTGAATCCTGCTCGGTGCGATTGCTCGATGTGCAAACGTAAAGGCGCAATTATGGGAGCCGTACCCACTGATGATTTAAGTGTGATTACTGGCGAACAATCTTTAACGTGTTATCAATTCAATACAAATACCGCCAAACACTACTTTTGCTCAAACTGTGGGATTGCCACGCATCAGCTACGTCGTTCGAATCCAAACGAGTTTGGGCTGAACGTAGCTTGCCTTGACGGTGTGAATCCATTCTTAATAGACAGTGTGTTATTGTATAATGGCCTAAATCATGTGTCTGATGCTCTAGAAACATAACGATATAAACTCAGTCATTAATTGAAAAAGAACATAATATGAGGGCGCGCATGAAATACCTTCACGCAATGATTCGAGTGCACGACATCGACAAGTCCTTGGCGTTCTATCAAGACGGTCTTGGCTTGACGCTGACACGTCAAAAGGACTACCCAGACGGCGAATTTTCTTTGTACTATCTTGCGACTGAGCAAGGCGCACCTGAAATCGAATTAACGCACAACTGGGGCGGTGGCGACTACACCTCAGGCAATGCATTCGGTCACTTGGCGTTTTCGGTCGAGAATATTTACGAGATCTGCGACACGCTTGAACGCTCAGGTGTCATCATTCTACGTCCACCGCGAGACGGACACATGGCCTTTGTCAAAGACCCCGATGGGATCTCCATTGAACTACTTCAAGAAGGTGAGCGCCTGCCAGATCATGAGAAATGGATTGATCGTGAGAGTGTGGGGAGTTGGTAGAGAACTTAGATAAGAACTATATCAGTTTTAAGGCTATTATAAGCTTGGCTAACTGACCAGAGAATGAGCAATAGTTTTCTAAATATGGTTTTAATTATAAGAGCTTAGAAATTCAATTGTAAAACCTAAACATTAATTATGAAATCTAAAACGAAAAAGTTCAATCAATATCTTTGCCATGAAATTGAGGATGAAGAAAAGGCAGAAGAGTACTTGAAAGAAGCGTTACCAGTAGTTGGTGAGGTTGTAATGTATTTCAATGGTCTTGAGTCAGAATTGAATTCTTTTCTCTGTGAATGGTTTACAAGTAGAACTGACTCTATGGGCTTAATTGTAATGGGAAGTATGAGTTACACTGCAAAAGTGAACTTATTTAAGAGGCTCTTTGACGATTTTCATTTAGATGTTAAAGCATCTGTTGTTGGGTATGAGAAAATCATAAAGGATCTTAATGAGTGTGCTCGTCTTAGAAATATGGTCGCTCATGCAGATTGGGAAAGTATGAACGAAAATGCTTATACTTTTGTAAAGACAAAAATATCAAAATCAGGATTGCATCAGGAATATATCCAGTTCACGAAAGGCTCATTAGATGAGATAGTAAAGTTGATCAACCAAACTCGAACTAACTTGGATGAATTTCGAGAAAATAAGAATTCTTTGGTCTTTTAGAGTAGATAGTTAGAAATGTTTTTTTTACTACGATGTTTTCGGAGTTGCGCATAATTCGAGTGTGCCGCCTTGGAGTTTGACTGGATGCAACTCCAATAGTGTATGCAATTGTTCGACGTTATCGGTCTCAAAACGCATGTAACCTGTAACGCTGTTTGAGGTAGACACGACTGGCTTATCGCCAATTTGCACACCGCTGGAAATTTCACTGCCGCCGTTGAAAAATCCACTTTTGTTAGCCGCATCAAAAAAAGTGTCCCACTGCGTTTGAGTGGTTGGTTTATCGGAATTGTTGTGAATGAACAGTATGTATTCCATTGGTTCTGTTCTCTAAAAGAAGTTAGCTCACTTGCCCAGTCACTCGAATGCGTCGATCGGCGGCGGTCACGGTGGTGCGTGTGGCGGCTTTGATGCGCTCGATGCGTTGGTCGATTAAGTTCTTGAACGCAATGATGAAGCCCATGAATAAGAACGCGCCCGGAGGCAAGATCGCAGCCAATAGGCCGGGGTAGTTCGGGAACAGCACCAGCTTCCAATTTTCAGCGCCTGCGCCAAATAATAACTGCATGTTGTTGAACAGGGTGCCCGTGCCAATCACTTCACGCAATGCACCTAAGACGAGCAACACGGCGGCAAAGCCGATGCCCATCATGAAGCCATCCACCGCCGACAAGGCGACGTTGTTTTTTGACGCGAATGCTTCGGCGCGTCCGAGGATGATGCAGTTGGTGGTGATTAACGGTAAGAAAATTCCCAGCACTTGATACAACTCGTAGCTGTACGCTTGCGTGAGCAATTCGACCACGGTCACCGCTGCGGCAATGATCATGACAAAGGCAGGGATGCGGATTTCGTTTGAGGTGATGTTGCGAATAATGGACACGGCAACGTTCGACAGCACGAGTACGAACAAGGTCGCTAATCCCATGCCGAGTGCGTTCACCACTGAGCCTGTGACGGCCAGCAGCGGACACAAACCAAGCAATTGCACGACCCCAGGATTGTTTTTCCACAAGCCATCAACGGTCAACTCTTTAACGGTCTTTGTCGCCATGCTTAGTTCTCCTGAGACGCGGACGTCTGAGCGTTACTCTGTTGTGTCGAATTAGATGCGTGTGCTTGCGTGTGGTGTTGCTCAAAGTGTTTTAAGCTACGGTACACGGCTTTGGTGATCGAACGAGGGGTGATGGTCGCCCCAGTGAACTGATCAAACACGCCTTTGTCTTTTTTGACTTTCCATTGTTCAGGTTGTGGGTTGCTCAGGCTTTTGCCGTTGAAACCTAATACCCAATCGCTCTTTTTCAGTTCGATCGCGTCGCCCAATCCGGGAGTCTCTCTGTGTTGCACCACGCGCACACCTGCGATGTCGCCCGTGTGTTTGATACCCACTAACAATTTGATCTTATCGGAGTAGCCATCGGGCGCAATCACTGGAAAATGTAACCCACGGCTTGTTTGTTTTTACGTGCGACGTACACCGTGTGTTTGGTCTCTTGAGGGGCCAAGCCAAGCAGGGGGGCGTCGTCGAGTTCAATGACGTCGTTCAACAGTTCGTTGTCGTGCGTCTGTGCCGGGAAGATCTCCAGCAAGGCGCGATTCGCGGCTTTACGTTCTTGCTCGGCAATGCGGTCTTTAGTGAACAAGTACGTGCCTGCGATGGCACTGGTGGTGACGGCGGCAAACATCGCCAACAACACACCGTTTTTAGTGATCGATTGTCCTAACATCAGGCATCGCCTCCCTTGTGACCGTAGGTTCTGGGTTGCGTGTAATGATCAATGAACGGCGCGGCAAAGTTCAACAGCAACACCGCAAACGCCGCCGCATCAGGGTAGTTACCCCAACGACGCACGACAAAAATGATGACGCCAATTAACGCCCCGAAGATCATGCGACCTCGGTTGCTCACCGCCGAGCTGACTGGGTCGGTCAAAATGAAGAAGGCGGCAAACATGGTCGCGCCTGAGAACAAGTGAAACAGCGGTGAGCCTGCGCTTTGCGAGCTGCCATTGTCGTAAAAGATCAGCGACATCACCGCCAAACTGACCAGCATGGAGATCGGTGCGTGCCATGTGAAAATACGCCGCCACATCAAATACACGCCGCCGAATAAGAACCCTGCGTTGACCATTTCCCAGCCTAAGCCACCCCAATTGCCAAACTGTGCGTTTTGCGCGCTGAGTTCGCTGAGATTGAGGCCGCCGCTGTTCACATTTTGACGTACGATGTCGAGTGGGGTCGCCATGGTGAAGCCGTCAGGAATGATCGAGGCGGCTGCGCCTGTTTGTGAGCTGAGTTTCCATAAGAAGGTGTCGACAAAGCTGGGCAGGGTGATGAGATCCGCTGGTGCGCCCCATGTGCTCATGTAGACGGGGAACGAGATCAACATGATGACGTACGCTGCCATGGCTGGGTTGAATGGGTTGTAGCCCAAACCGCCGTAGAGTTGTTTGACCACGAGAATGGCAAAAGCGCTGCCAAACACCACCAACCACCAAGGGGCGAAGGGCGGCAAGGCGATGCCGAGTAATACGGCGGTGACCAGCGCGCTGGCGTCGTTGAGGTAGTACTTGATTGGACGACCGCGCAGTTTCATCACCGCGGCTTCACAGGCTAAGGCGGTTAAGCATGCCCAGATGATGTTGATGAGGTTGCCCCAGCCGAAGTACATCGTCAGCGCGAACACACCGGGAATGGTGGCCAACAGCACTTGGCGCATAACGTCTGCGGTGCTCAGTGCACTGTGTGCGTGTGGGGAAGTGATCTGTGTCATGATGAGGCATCCAATAAGGCCGCTTTCTTGGCCTGCAATTTGTCCAGCGAGGCTTTAATCAGCTCGGCTTTGTCTGGATCACTGGTGATCAATTCGTCGTATTTGGCTTGCTGTGCCGTCAGGCGCTTGTCGATGGACTCAAGCTGTTGCGCGCGTTTGTCTGCGTCACTCAAGTTGCCTGCGTCGGCTCGCGCTTGTTGCGCACGGGCAATGGCGGCTTGAGCGGCGTCCATGGGTTCGTCTGCGGCTGGCGGCTGTGTGTCGCTTGCAGCGGTGTCTGTACTGCCTGAGGTCATCGCCGCGAGTTGCGCTTTGGCGTCGTCGAGCTTCTGCTGTTGCAGCGCGAGACCGGCTTTTAATGCGTCGATTTTGGTGGAGTCGGTCGTTTCCAGCGCCGCCATTTTATCGTTGGCCTTGGCAATGCGTTTTTCCAAGGTGGCGATCTGGGTTGTTAAGACGTCTTCAGGTGATTGCTCGACGGCGGGTTCCGCGCGCTTTTGTTTGGCGCGTTCGATGGCCGCAGCGGCTGGGTCTAATGATGTGCTTGGCTCCGTCTTGCTGGCAACCGCTTCGCTGCTGGCGTTTTTCTTTGCCTGTGTGCGCGCAATCGCGTCGCTGATGACGTCTTGCTTGCTGGGGCTGGATTTGGCCTTGAGCGCGGCTTCTTTACGCGCTTTACGACGCTCTTCTTTCTCGCGTTCTTCACGTTCTAAGCGCTCTTGGCGTAATTCAAAGCGCTGTTTGGCTTTTTCCGACTTAACCTGATCTTCTTTTTCCGCGCGGATGTCCGCTTTGGAGCTGCGGTAGTACTGCACCAATGGAATGTGGCTTGGGCAACTGTAGGAACACGCACCGCATTCGATGCAATCAAAGAGATTGTGTTTTTCCAGCTGGGTGTTGTTTTGACTGCGCGAGAACCAGTACAGCTGCTGTGGTAACAAACTCACAGGGCAGGCTTCGGCACACATGCCGCAACGAATGCACGCTTGCGCGATGTCATTTGGCGGACGTTCAGCGATGCTCGGTGCCAAGATGCAGTTGGTGGTTTTCACCACGGGAATGTCTAAGCTGTTCAAGGCAAAGCCCATCATGGGTCCGCCCATGATCACCGGCTGATTGCCTTGCGCTTGATAGTTACTCTCAGCGAGCGCGTGGGTGACAGGCGTGCCTAACGCCACTTCGTAATTCTGTGGTGTGACCGTTTCACCCGTCACCGTGGTGACGCGAGAGATCAACGGTTGACCATCGACGACGGCTTTTTTGATCGCTTCGCAGGTACCGATGTTTTGACACACCACACCGATGTCAGCTGGCAATCCGCCACTTGGCACTTCGCGCCCCGTGAGGATTTTAATCAATTGTTTTTCGCCACCTGAGGGGTACTTGGTGGGGAAGGAGACCACGTGAATGTGCTCGTGCTCGGCGCACTGAGCACGTAATTGAGCGATGGCCTCAGGTTTGTTGTCTTCGATGCCAATCAACACTTCCGTGCTCGGTTGCACGATGTGCTTGAGAATCTGAATGCCCAGCAGAATGTCGCCACTGCGTTCACGAATCAAGGCATCGTCTGCGGTGATGTATGGCTCGCATTCGGTGGCATTGATGATCAAGGTGTCGATGGGCTGCTGCGCATTGAGTTTGACCGCGGACGGGAAACCTGCGCCGCCCATACCCGCGATGCCTGCGTTGCGTATGATGCTTAACAGCTCATCCGCGGACGCGTGGGTGTAATCGTCGAGGGGGGTGAAAGCGACTGATTCGTGTTGTCCGTCGGGTTCGACGACGATGCAGATACTGAGTAAGCCCGATGCGTGCGCAATGGGGCGCTCTTCGATGGCCACCACGGTGCCCGACGATGAGGCGTGAACGGGGACACTGACAAAGCCTTTGGCTTGAGCGATGACTTGTCCGCGCAGCACGCGTTCGCCCACCTCAACACAGGCAACAGCCGGTGCGCCGATGTGTTGCGATAAGGGAAACACCAATTGCGCAGGCAGCGACATCGTTTTGATGGGGTGCTGCAACGATTGCGCTTTGTTTTCAGGGGGGTGTACGCCGCCGGGCAATGGCCACACCTTACGGTTGCCAGCATCTGTGGCTAACGATGTTTCTATTTGTGTATTCAATTGTGTAACAGGAATCTCGCTCATGCCGCGTCTCCCTGAGAAGAGGGTTGAATTGAGGACTCGGCCCCTCGACCTAAATCGGTGATGATTAACTGCGGGTCTTTGGGCAGCTCCCACGACCAGTTGTTGAGGGTGGTTGGGTATTGCAGCATGTCGATGCAATCCACAGGGCACGGCTCAACGCATAAATCACAGCCCGTGCACTCACTGGTGATGACGGTGTGCATGTGTTTTGCTGAGCCCAAAATGGCGTCAACTGGGCAGGCTTGGATGCACTTGGTACAGCCAATGCATTCGTCTTCGCGAATCAGAGCGTATTTCTTAACGCCTGCGTCTTCCACGCCTTCAGCGTCTAACGGCACCACCTCTTTGTCGAGCAATTCGGCAAGGGCTTGAATGGTGGTCTCGCCACCGGGAGGGCAGCGGTTAATCGCTTCGTCTTGTTCGGCAATGGCCGTGGCATAGGGCTTACAACCGGGGTAGCCGCACTGACCACACTGAGTTTGCGGTAAAATGGTGTTGATTTGATCAACCACGGGGTTGCCATCGACTTTGAAACGTATCGCGGCAAATCCGAGTAAGGCGCCAAACACCAGCGCCAGCAGCACCAGCGCCAAAAGGGCAGCGACGAACCAGTTAGACAGAATGAACGCCAGCATCAGACCAGCCCCGCAAAGCCCATGAAGGCCAACGACATTAATCCAGCGGTGATCATGCTGATCGCCGCACCTTGAAACGCCAAGGGCACATCGGCCACCGCAATGCGCTCACGCATCGCAGCAAACAGTACCAGTACCAATGAAAAGCCCAATGCTGCGCCAAAGCCGTACAAGCAGGATTCGATGAGGCTAAAGGATTTGTTGATGTTGATCAGTGCCACACCCAATACCGCACAGTTGGTGGTGATGAGCGGTAAAAACACGCCTAATACGCGATGCAGAATGGGGCTGGTTTTGTGCACCACCATTTCGGTGAATTGCACCACCACGGCGATGACGAGAATGAAACTGATGGTTTGCAGTACCTCTAAGTTGAGGGGTGCAAGAATGTACGTATGAACAAGGTAACTCGACAGCGACGCCAACGTCAGTACAAATGTGGTGGCCGCCGACATGCCAATGGCGGTTTCGAGTTTGTTAGACACGCCCATGAAGGGGCACAGTCCAAGAAATTGAACCAGAACGAAGTTGTTTACCAGTATCGCGCTGACAAGTAGGAGTGCGTAATCGGTCATGATGACATCTAAGTGGTTGAGTGAGTGACTGAATCCGATAAAACATGAGCTAAACTCAGCTCTCAGTTTAGCAAAAATCACGAATAACAGACACTGTTTTTGCGTGTCATTGGCATGTCGAATAATGACTATTATGTCATGTAAGCCAAGAGCGTAAGGTGTTGGTTGTGTAATTGATTAAATTTGATTGCTAGGGTAGTGAATATTCATTGAAAAACGCGTATTCTGACGTGCAATGACATTCCATGAATGATGGATCGTTCGTTTTAGATGGAGTGTAAGTCGCTCATTTGCGTTGAACGAGGAACGGAACTCATTCTTTTTAAAGTAAGCAATCAGTAAGAAGCCCTTCATGTTTCATTGGATCAAAAACAACATCACGGTATCGCTCTTTCTCATCATTTACGGATTGTTTCTGATTGCGCACATTGTTGTCGTCAGTCTAAATACGCAAGCCATGTATTCGGCACCGACCTCATTCCTTGAATGGCTTGCTCTCATTGCTCCTGCATTGTTGTACTTTGTATTGGTGTATGTGTGGTTGTTGCTGATACAGCCGAGACGAAACGCACACCCCTTGTATCGCGTACTGTTTGTCGTCTCGTTGCTCTACTTAACATTTATTCACATTGCGTTACTGGCCTATTTCAGTCTCGGCTATGAATTAAGCATTGAGCGAGTTCGGCACGGATTTATGATCATGTTCGGATCAAAACCCATTCACGATGCCGCGATTTATCTGCCAGTGGTTGTGTTGCCTTTGATCATGGTCTTTGCACCGTTGTTAAAGCGTTTGGTTAAACGCTTGATGCGCAATAAAGGCATGAGTCGATTGGGTATTATTTTTGTCTCATTGATGGTGATCTATTCGGTGTTTCCACAACAAAGTCGCATCCAGAAAGACGCACCGTTTGTAGGTGTCTCTCAGCCACTCAGAACCTTGGTCAAAGACGCGTTGTTCAGCGAGCATTCGAGATATGACTCTACTGAGCAGAGATACACCCCTCCAGTGCAAGCACCGTTAAGTACAGACTCATACGGCATTAAGCATGTGGCCGTTGTGTTGCTGGAGTCGATCAGCAGTGAAGCGGTGAATCATCAAATCAATGGTGAGTACGTCGTTGCTCCATTTTTACACTCGCTCAAAGACAAGGCCGTTGTGTTTGGGGACTCGATCACCGTAATTCCATCGACGACAAAAAGTCTGGTGAGTGTGTTCTGTGGTATATACCCTTTTGTCAGTCACTTTGCCTTTGAGTCGTTAACCTTGCCAGGGAAGTGTTTGCCGACGCTGTTGAACGAGCATGAATTTGACACGGTGTTTTTTCGTGCGTCAACGGAATACGTTGACAATCACAGCGGTATTCATCGGCAGTTAGGGTTTAAAGAGGTTGTATCGCCAGAGCGAATGGTATCGGACGATCAACAAGTGACCTACACCAGTTTTGTGGGCGTGGACGAGCGTGATGTGTTGCCCGAAATGTCGTCGTGGTTAAACAAACGAAAAGACGGTAAGACCTTTACAGCGTTGTTGACGAACGTGAGCCACGCGCCATACTTATTGCCGAAAGACGTCACACCAGAACAGTTTGACGATGCCACGGTGTTCAACAGTTACTTAAACGGGGTGAAATTCACCGACGGCATCATTGAGCAGGTGTTTGATGTGTACAAACAGCAGGGTATATTTGACGACACCTTGTTTGTGATCATCGGTGATCATGGTGAAAGTTTTGGCGAGCACTCTCAGTATGGGCATTTGTACAACGTCTATCAGAACACCATCAGTGTGCCACTGGTGATTTATAACGAACGCATGAAAGCGGCATTAACCCGTTCCATGCCAGCGGCCACATCGACATCGAAACGTTTTTATTCAGCCGTCGATATACTCCCTACGATTGCCGATGCGCTGAATATTACACACGATGTCAAAGACGGTTATTCAGCTCTGAACACAATGCCAAAGCGATTGATCTTTTCCAGTGAGACGACACCAGAGCTGAGTGCATCGGTGATCGATGGCGATAAAAAATTCATTCACTATTTTGGATTTAAACGTGACGATTATTTTGATTTAACAAACGATTTAGGCGAGTTGGTGAATCGAATTGATCAGTTGTCTTCAGAGCAGGTGGCGTATTATCAAGATGTGATTCGGGAATGGAAAAACAATACCCACCGTCGCTATGATGAGCATTTCAAAGAACGCTTTGGCGACGATTACTACATGACGCATTCAACAGAATCGTTGCCGTGCACCGTTAAAGACCTCATGAGTCGAGACGAATTAAACGCCTCGCCGAAAGACTGGTTGCTCAAATGCAAGGTGACATCGGATCGTCATCACGGGCATTAAGGCCAGTAATCAAACCAGCGCGTTCAATGCCGCACGTTGTTCATCGCGCGACAAGGTATTCAATTCAAGAGACAGCAGGGCGCGAACACGCTGCTCGATGGTCTCCATCACCGCATAAAACGCCGCTCGAATGTCCTCTTCCGATCCGTCCAATTTGGATGGGTCGGGCAAGCCCCAATGCACGTCGATCGCGTTACCAAACCACACAGGGCAGGTTTCGTTAGCGGCTTGATCACAGACCGTAATCACCACATCAATGTCAGCGTGCTCAAAGGCATCCCACGACTGACTGCTTAAGCCGTCAACTGACATACCTTGTTCAGCTAAGTACTTGAGTGACAGCGGATGCACATCGCCCACGGGGGAGCTGCCTGCGCTGAACGCGTGAATGCCCTCAGGTGCGTGATGATTAGTGATGGCTTCGCTCAAAATGCTGCGGCAGCGATTGTGGGTGCAGATGTAGAGAATGTTCATGACGTGTCTAAGGTGGTTGTTTAACAGGTGGTTTGATGTGTTGTGAGTGAGTCACCATATCATGTGAGCGCGATGAAAACGAATGGCGCTGAGTCGCGGACAGGCGTTGATGCGCTTGAGGTCTCTCATAAACGCGATGAATGGTTTATACTGTGCGTCTTCATGTCCATCATTGCCGTGTTTGCCTCACGCACGATGTGTCAGTAATCCTCTACATTAACGGTGTTTCCCTTATATGAATGATGTTCCTCTCGATGCTCCGATCGTTGCCTTGGGTCAAACCCATCACCTAGAAGTCGTCAAAGAAGTGGACTTTGGTTTGTACTTGGACGCGGGCAGTTTGGGTGAGGTGTTGTTGCCCATCAAATACGAGCCTGAGTTCATTAACATTGGCGACAGCTTAGAAGTATTTGTGTATTTGGATTCGGAAAAACGACCGATTGCCACGACGCAGCAACCCAAAGCCAAAGTTGGTGAATTCGCGTATTTGAAAGTCAACGATGTCAATAAAGTGGGCGCGTTTTTGGATTGGGGCTTGGACAAAGATTTGCTCGTGCCATTTTCAGAGCAGCACATCACGCTCGAAGAAGGTAAATCGTATTTGGTGTATGTCTACATCAACGAGGTGGACGGGCGCATTGTGGCGTCGTCGAAAGTGGACAAGTTCGTTGAAGATGAAAACGAAGACCTGGAGCCCAAGCAAGCGGTTGATTTGATCATCGCCAATTCCACCGAGTTGGGCTACAAAGCGATTGTGAACAACCGCTATTGGGGCGTGTTGTACGAGAACGAAGTGTTTCAAAAGTTGAGCTTTGGTCAGAGCACCAAAGGCTTTGTGAAACACATCCGCGACGACGGCAAGATCGATTTAATTTTGCAAATCGCACGCGAAGTACGCGACGCACATTCTGCGACCATCGTGGAATACTTAGACAAACAAACCAACGGCTTTGCGCCGTTACACGACAAGTCCGATCCTGAGCTGATCAAACGAACATTCAGTATGAGTAAGAAAGCGTTTAAACGCGCGATTGGTGGTTTGTACAAAGACGGGGTGTTGGAAATCCGCGACGACGGCATTCGTTTGATCGACTGATTGTTTCGGCGCGTTAACACGCCTAGCCTCATAGTATGAGTCTACTTACGCTGTCTCAGTTTACGGACTGGCGATGATGCATTTCAAGAGCCCATAACCCCATTCGCCGTCGAAGGTT
>CANNZV010004824.1:0-34833 GCA_947561585.1 Caprella mutica
GGTGTAATGTTGAATTCGTTGGTTAAAGATAATTCTACGACCGATGTTCGGAAGCTAAGGTTTCGTTCTCTTAGACCGCTTCTTAAAGTGTTGTTTTTGTCAGATCCCGTTATTGTGCCCTGTAAAAGGCTCCCTTTAAAGGATACAAATTTGTTCAAATTATATCTAGTGAAAAGTCCAAATGCGAGGTTGTATTCTGTTGGCTCTAAGCCCTCAGGACTGATATCGCCCATGTAATTCATTCCTCCTACTAGTACGCCGGCCTCCATGTATTGGGCTTTAGCAACATAGGTGAATGTGCAAAGGAAGCACATTAATGCGAAGAATTTTCTCATCTGTTTACGGTTATTGAGATGTTAAAAAAAAGTATTTCTAAGAAATTTTATACGGGGTATCTTGTAAAATAAAGAGGGGAACAATGCAAAGGATATGTTTGTTTGCAATTGATATGGTCAAGTTGTTAGAAAAAAATCAAACATGCAATTTTTTTGTTAAAATTACCATTTATAGGGTAGAAGTCGTGTTAGGAATACCTGTTATATGACGTTTGGAGCGTCAAAAGGTACATTATTAGGGTTTCATTCACAAATATTTGAAATTTGTTAACGTAGCGATTCATACAATTAATGCAAATTTGTAGGGAGTGATTTATTCATTAGAACATAATTCACAAAAGCCAATATATACTTTCAATGGGATAAAATCGTGATTTTCAAATAAAGTAGATTGTTTTCATCAGTTTAAGCTGTTTTTCAACTAAAAATTCACTACCTGACTATTTCTAATATTTAGTTCGTGATAAACTTTATTATATTTGCTTAAAATATTACAACATTGGAGAAAACCATTCAACAATACAATAAAGCACTCACAGCTTGCAAAGACATTTTCCTGAAAAAAACAAAGGATTATGGTACGGCTTGGCGCATTTTACGCACCTCTTCTTTGACCGATCAGCTTTTTATCAAAGCTAGTAGAATACGAAGTTTGGAAATAAATGCAGAACAAAAAGTAGCTGAAGCTGTTGATGTAGAATATATAGGGCTCGTCAATTATAGTGTGATGGCCTTGATACAACTTAGTCTGCCAGAAGCGGCACCGCTAGAGTTGGAAACCGGCAGAGTAGAAGCTTTGTACGACCTACACATGACCGAAACGCGCCAACTTATGATGGACAAAAATCATGACTACGGCGAAGCTTGGCGAGACATGAGGATAAGCTCACTTACAGATTTAATCTTGATGAAACTCCTTCGTGTCAAACAAATTGAAGATAATGATGGTCAAACGCTCATCTCTGAAGGATTGGACGCTAACTATCAAGATATAATAAATTATTCTATATTTGCGCTCATCAAATTGGATGAACAAAGTGCTGAATAAGCTAATTTTTAGCGCATAAATTTTTGAAGTAATAAAACCTTTATAGATGATAACGATATTATATTTATTATTCATCAGTAGTAAGATGACTATTTGGAGTTTATTGACCTGCATAGGTTTGGATGCTATTTTAGTGACCGGTCTATTGGTTGCTAAGAAAAAACATCAGTCAGTTTTGACTAGTTTATTCCAGAATTTTTGTGGATTAATGTTCATCTTTTCAGGTATTGTAAAAGTTGTTGACCCCTTAGGTACAGCCTATAAATTGGAGCAGTACTTTGGTGAATTTGAAACGCATTTTTCTTGGTTTGCCTCATTATTTACCTTCTTTGCGCAGTACGCCGTTCAAATTTCAGTCTTCGTCATTGTATTTGAAATAGTATTGGGTATCATGCTGCTATTGGGTTCCGCCCCTAAATTAACGAGTTGGTTGTTTTTCGGTTTGGTGCTCTTTTTTACTGGGCTTACAGGCTTCACCTACCTTACTGGGCATCTAACAGATGGGGCTACATTTTTTGAATTTTCTAAATGGGGCGAATGGGTAGAAACCAATATGAAAGTGACCGATTGTGGTTGTTTTGGAGATTTCATTAAGCTCAAACCTTACACCTCTTTTATGAAAGATGTTGGTCTAATGATACCCGCTATCTATTTTTTGTTTAAACATAAAGACATGCACCAGCTTTCTTCAGAAGGCGGAAGAAGAGCGGTCACTATGTTTTCGTGGTTGGCTATAGGTTTGTTTGCGATTTATAATTTTTACTGGAATCTTCCAATAAAAGATTTTCGTCCTTTCCAAAATGGTGTTAATATTCCTCAACAAAAAGCAGCTGAAGGTAAAGCACAAGCTGAAGCACCACTTAGTTACTCCTTGACCAATAAAAGTTCAGGTGAAAATGTCATATTGGAAATGAATGATTACCTCAAAGTATATAAAGATTATCCGAAAGAAGCATGGGAAATAGATCAGATAAGAGGCGAACCTGCTATTCCTTTTACCAAAATCAGTGAATTTGAAGTAGGAGATGCCGAGGGCAATGATATGACCGAATCTATTTTGAGTGACCCTAATTATAGTTTTGTAATCGTTTCTTACAAATTATCTCATGAGGTAACTTATGAGTCTGTGATATATAATGATACCACTTGGGTAAACGATACGATTGATAATGTGGCTGTGCCTCGTGTGGTGAATGTAGAAAAAAAGACCACTCAAAAAGGCAATTACATTTGGGACAAAAGTTTCCAAGAACGCTACCAAAAATACATCACGCCATTGGCTGAGGCGGCTAAAAAACAAGGTATGAAAACTTGTGTCTTGACTAAGTTGGCAGCAAATGAATTGATTACAGATTTTCAGGAAAAAACACCTGCACCATATCCATTTTATACAGGAGATGATATTATGCTCAAAACCATTGTGCGTAGTAATCCAGGTATTTTGTTAATGAAAAATGGTACGATTATCAAAAAATGGCACTACAAAAAATTGCCTTCCTTTGATGAAATCAAACAAGACTATATGAAATAATGCACGTTCTTTGACAAAGACCCTGCATTCATCATAATATTTTCAATTAAAAGCACAAAAGAAGTTAATTTTCAATAAATTGGTACTTCTTTTGTGCTTTTTTAGTTTTCCCCTCTATTACACTACAATTTCCCTTTTGAAACTGTTCCTGTATAGTACTTTATACTTTATTAAATGCTATATTTTATAGTGTACCAGCAGGATTATCCCATAAACTCCTTTACATAAACAATATCTTAATGACTGAATTGTACTGCTTATTGCATCATCTTACTAGAAGTGTATTACTCTTAATATGCTGCCTGTTTTTTACGCATTCCTTTGCACAGTTAAATACAGAATGGTCTCGTACTTATGGAGGGGCAAAAGCTGAAATAGCACATGCCGTAGTTGCTACTTCAGATGGTGGTTGTGTGGTAGCAGGTCATACCTTTTCAAACAATAATGACATTACGATAAGTAAAGGATTATCCGATTTTTGGGTTACCAAATTTACGGCTTCTGGTTCTAAAGAATGGGCAAAGACTTTTGGCGGAAGTGGATTTGATGCCGCAACTGCTATTCTACAAACTACAGATGGTGGATATCTTGTTTTAGGAAATTCCAATTCATTGGATGATGATATAAACGCCAATATTGGTGCCCAAGATATTGTACTCTTAAAATTGAGTGCTAACGGTAATCTTCTATGGAAAAAAGTCATTGGTGGCATAGGAGCAGATTATGCAAAAGCACTCGTATTAAACACGGATGGCTCTATTACTTTTTGTGGCTATACTTTTTCTGATTTGAATGCCCATACTACCTTGGGTGTTGCGGCCGCACTTTTGGGTAAGCTAGATGCCAATGGCAATCTTTTGTGGCTAAAGACGATGGGGGGCTCGAGTACGGATTACTTTTTTGATTTGAAAGCTACTAAGGATAATGGATATATCATTTCAGGGGCTACCTTATCTGATGATAATGATGTACCCAAAGCTAATGGTCTATTTGATGCATGGATTGTCAAAACGGATGCATCAGGAAATATACAATGGTCTAAAACCTATGGCGGTTCCCAACAGGACTATGCAAGTGCCATCACACTAGACGATGCCAATGGATTTGCCTTTGCAGGTTGGACAACTTCTAGCAATGGCAATATCAATCAAAACAAAGGCGGTAAGGATTATTGGGTGATGAAAATAAGTGGTAATGGAAATCCAACTTGGTCCAAAACCTATGGCGGCACTTATCAGGATAGGGCTACCGATATTGTCTTAGCCAATGACGGCGGTTATTTGATTAGCGGGCATTCCAATTCTAAAGACGGAGACAAGACGAGCATTAATGGCGGTTTTGACGCATGGTTAGTCAAAACGACTTCAGCAGGAAATATAGATTGGGTAGAAACCTACGGCGGTTCCCAAAATGAAAGTATTCATAGCATTATTGCCACCAATAATAATGGCTACTATTTGGCAGGTTATAGTGCTTCTAGCAATGCTGATTTGACCAATAATAAAGGTAAAGAAGATTGGTGGATATTGCGTCTTGGTGGGGGAGAAATACCTACGGTTAATTTAGGTTCCAATATTACAATTTGCCAAGATGAATCGGTAGAACTAGATGCAACATCGGGTTGCAATGGCTGTACTTATTTATGGAATACGGGGAGCACAGAGGGCACCATTGTCGTGTCTCCTAGCATCAATACGACCTACTCCGTCACCGTAACGAACACCACCGGTAGTACACAGGGAGCGATAGTAGTGACTGTAAATCCGCCTATCAATACCTCAGCAAATGCTGCAAATATTAGTTGCCATAGTGCTAATGACGGATCTATTTTATTAAATGTCAATGGCGGCGCTGGTGGCTTTAGTTTCAATTGGAGCAATGGCGCTTCTGCCCAAAATCTTTTTAATATTGGAGCAGGAACTTATACCGTGACGGTAACCGACGATAATCTATGTTCACACATTGAAAGTTTTACAATTACAGAACCCGAACCTTTTCAAATTAATCAAACGACACAAGGTATTACTTGTTTTGGTGGAGTAGATGGCAGTATTTCATTAAGTGCATCAGGAGGTGCAGGAGGCTTTGATTACCTTTGGAGTAATGGCAGTACAAATGCGATGATCAATGATTTGCGGGCGGGCAATTATCAAGTTACCATCACTGACAATGCAGGCTGTTCTAGTGTTGCTAATTATGAAATAATAGAACCCAATCCTTTAGAAATTAATTCCATTGTACAACTTGTCACCTGCAATGGAGAGATGGATGGCGAAATAGATTTGATGGTTTTAGGAGGATTGGAACCTTATCGTTTTTCTTGGAATAATAACTTGACTACCGAAGATTTATTGGCAATTGGTGGAGGTGTCTACACGGTTGTCATATCAGATGCTAATAACTGCCAAGCGGTCAAAACGTTTACGATAGGCGAACCTCTGGCTATCGGTATATTGATAGATACAGCACCTGCAACTAATGGCAATAACGGAAGTATTACCCTCAATCCATTTGGCGGCATTTCCCCTTATACGATCAACTGGAGTAATGGACAAATAGGCGATATTATTACAGGTTTAAGCAACGACTCTTATACCGTGACTATCACAGATAACTTAGGTTGTACTTATGAAGAAACTATTATGTTGGGTGTTACAGCTACCCACGATTTGCAGCCTGATGTATTGGACTTGTACCCCAATCCTACCCAAGATTTTATCCAACTCAGAATGGAAGGTGGTGCTACCCAACTGAGCGATGTAGCTATCTATACCATCAACGGTCAACGCATCGAAAATTATCCTCAACGAGATTTAGCTAAAGGAATAGAAATGCGTTTTCAGCACTTCGCCAAAGGTATTTACCTACTCAAAATCACCAATAATGACCAGCAGTTAGTCAGGAAAATTATAGTGCAGTAGATATTATAGTCGCCGATTTTAATCGGCTGACTCTGTATAAAATGCTTTTTTAAAAAGTCTCCCAAATAAATTTGGGGACTACACTATATCTTCTTCCCCTTTATAGCCGCACCAATATTGACATCCATCGCGCGGTGGGCGAGTGGCGTTGTATATTCATTCAAATCTTGCATTGCCTTATTGATGGCATCCTTATCCGATTGGGCAACGGTCGTTTTCAAATTTTCTGTTAGGGATTTCGTTTTTTCTATTTCTTCAGGAGTCAAGATAGCAGCATTTTGTTCTAAGAATTTTCCAGAGGCGTGTATGATATTATTGGCTTCATTTCGAGCTTCCAATAAGGCACGAGCATTCATATCTTGTTCTGCATTTTGGATAGAATCTAAGAGCATTTTACCCATTTCTTCCTCACTCAATCCGTACTGCGAGCGAATCTCAATTTCCTGTTCCACATTAGAACGCAATTCCATTGCTTTGACTTTCAGAATACCATCTGCATTG
The DNA here is from genome assembly GCA_947561585.1 of Caprella mutica. Classification (NCBI taxonomy): domain Eukaryota; kingdom Metazoa; phylum Arthropoda; class Malacostraca; order Amphipoda; family Caprellidae; genus Caprella; species Caprella mutica. Next base: position 6,337 of record CANNZV010004824.1, read on the forward strand.
AGGATAAATTGAATTTCTATCTTGGGAATACCTGCGGGCATAGGCGGGATATCTTTCAAAATGAATTCACCTAATTTTCGGTTGTGTTCCACCAAATCCCGTTCGCCTTGATAGACGGACACTTTAAGATTTTTCTGACCATCTACGGAGGTCGTATAATTTCTCCCTGCTTTGGAGGGCACTTTAGAGTTTCTAGGAATAATGGTATCCATCAAACCACCCACAGTTTCAATGCCTAATGATAGAGGCGTAATATCCAATAGCAAAATATCTTTATTATTGCCAGCTAAAATATCGGCTTGGATAGCAGCACCAAGCGCCACTACCTCATCAGGATTGAGTTTGTCATTGACTTCTTTTCCAAAAAAAGTAGCGACAGATTTTTTTACCAAAGGCACTCGCGTAGAACCACCTACCATTACCACGTGGTCTATTTTGTCGACCGAAAGTTTAGCGTCTTTCAATGCACTTTTACAAGCAATAATTGTTTTATCAATCAAAGGTTGAATCAACTCATTAAAAGTCGCTTTGCTGATGCTGCAATCCATATCGCCCATCATTTCTGAAAAAGTATCAGCATTACTCAAATGCTTTTTGGCAGCTTCAGCTTTTAGTCTAATACTTTGCCCCAAGCCTTTATATTCTACTAGCAAATCAGTTTCCAATTCATTTTCCTTCATCCAATAATCAATGATAACTCTATCAAAATCATCGCCACCCAAAAACGTGTCGCCATTGGTAGACAAGACTTCAAAAATGCCATTTTGGATTTGTAAAATAGAAATATCAAAAGTGCCGCCACCCAAATCATAAACCGCAATTGTCTGATTATCAGCCGATTGTTGGTCTATGCCATAAGCAAGACTTGCAGCAGTTGGTTCGTTGACAATACGCAATACATCAAGCCCTGCGAGTTTTCCAGCATCGCGTGTGGCCTGTCTTTGAGCATCATTAAAATAAGCAGGAACTGTTATTACTGCCTTGTTTACTTCCTGTCCCAGATTTTCTTCAATCCGTTTTTTGAGTTCTTTCAGAATCTGTGCCGACAATTCTATAGGTGTATAAAATTTGTCTTTCACTCGGATTTTGACCAGACTATCCGTATCCTCATCTATGATTTGATACCCAAAATATTGTTGGAAATTTTCGACATCATGATAAGCTTTACCCATCAATCGTTTGATAGAATAAATCGTATTTTGTGGTTCCGAAACCAATTTCTCCTTAGCTGTATCGCCCACCACAACACCTTCTTCGGCAAAGTGAATGATAGAGGGCACCAGCGTACTTTTTCCGTCTGTCCCCTTCACTGCTACAGCATCGCCATCCTTGATATATGCAACCAAACTATTGGTAGTACCTAGGTCTATTCCGATAATCAAATCTTTATCAGCTTGGGCGATACCGCCAGATTTCATGTCAATTGATATTTTCGCCATGTTTCTATTTAAGCAAGTTGTTAACAAATTTTAAGAAAGCCAATGCGTCTAATTTTGATTCATTTCACTTTTGGCTCTTTCTCAAAATAATCCTTATTGACTTTCATTGTTCACAACTTGGGTTATTTATAAAAATTCGGATGCAAATATAAGCATTAATACAACAATCAAGTTGGAGAATAGTTACCTTTGATATCGAATAAAATTTTTCATGAAAGTCAATTGAAAATATCAAGTCAGGTTGTTAGCTCGACTTTCAAAAAAAAAATCACCACCTGACTATCTCTAAATAAAATATTTGTTTTTAAAAAAAATAGCTAATGAAGCCATTAATATTCTTTCTTATTTGTGTGACCATGACCGCTTGTGGGACGGTCAAAAATCCTGCTGCAACAGATTTCAACGCTTCCGCATCAGATGCAAAAGCCATCGCCGTGGCAGACGAATGCATGAAAGCCATGGGCGGACGTGCCAATTGGGACAAAGCGCGTTTTTTGGTATGGAATTTTTTTGGGAGTCGCAAATTGTATTGGGATAAATACACGGGAAGAGTTCGAGTAGATTATTTAAAAAAAGATTTACAAATATCACTCAATATTCACGACGGCAAAGGACAGGTCAAAATAGATGGGGAACTACAAACAAATCCAGATACCTTAGCTAAATATTTGCCCATGGGCAAAGAAGCTTGGATCAATGATGCCTACTGGTTGGTCATGCCATTTAAACTCAAAGATTCTGGTGTAACATTAAAATATATCGGTCAGAAACCCAATGCAGATGGAGCTTTGGCAGATGTTTTGCAATTGACTTTTGATGGAGTAGGTGTGACGCCTCAAAACAAATATTGGGTCTATGTTGACCAAGAAACAAGGCTCGTTTCTCAATGGGATTTCTTTACTGATGCTAACGAAGAAAAAGCACGTTTTTCCACACCATGGAAAGGATATAAGAATTACAATGACCTTATTTTGCTCTGTGGCGACAGAGGCAAATATGCATTAACAGAAATTGCATTGTACAATAGCTTACCTGACATGATTTTTGATAATTTTAAAGATATGGAATTGATTAAAATAGAACTAAATCAGTAATTTGAAATGCCACAAGTTTCCAAAAGAGTAGCCTACGCCTACGAATCACCTATACGCAAACTCGCTCCCTACGCCTATGCCGCTCAAGATGCAGGCAAAAAGGTTTATTATCTAAATATCGGACAGCCAGATATCAAAACGCCCTTAGCCTCTATTGCAAAACTGAAGCAAACCCCTATTGATATTTTAAAATACGCCCCTTCACAAGGTAATGCGAGTTATCGAGAGAAGCTGGTTGGGTATTACAAGAAATTCGGTGTGGAAGTGACCAAAGAGGATATTTTAGTAACCAATGGTGCATCTGAAGCCATCAGTTTTTTGATGTACACTTGTTTGGATGTAGGAGAAGAAGTCATTATGTCAGAACCATTGTATGCCAATTATTTGGGTTTTGCAGAGCTGGCAAATATCGGGGTCAAACCGGTGACTTCGACAATAGAAACAGGATTTGCCTTGCCTGCTATTGAGGAATTTGAAAAGGCAATAACCAAGCGTACTAAAGCCATTTTGATCTGCAATCCCAATAATCCAACGGGTGCAGTATATAGTGAAGCAGTGCTGCGTTCCATCGCTGATTTGGCAAAAAAATATGACCTATATCTTTTTGTAGATGAAGTCTATAGCGAATTTTGTTATGATGGAAATCAATTCTTTTCGGTACTGAATATCAAGGGATTAGAAGAAAATATTGCCATTGTAGACTCCGTTTCTAAAAGATATTCAGCCTGTGGTGCAAGGGTAGGCACCATCGTAACTAGGAATCGAGATATGCTCAAATCCTTGATGAAATATGCTCAATTTCGATTGAGTGCACCCACTATGGGACAAATGTTAGCGGAAGCATTTTTGGATTTGGGTGATGACTATATCAACGATGTGCGGACCGAATATGCCAAAAGAAGAGAAGTTTTGTACAATAGATTAAATGCAATGGAAGGGGTTAAATGCTATAAACCTGGTGGGGCATTTTATGTCTTTGCAGCCTTGCCAATTGATGATTCTGATCGCTTTTGTCAATGGCTTTTAGAAGATTTTTCTTTTCAAAACGAAACGATTATGCTAGCTCCGGGAGCAGGGTTTTATGCGTCGAGCAAACTGGGCAAACAAGAAGTAAGAATCGCTTATGTACTCAATACGGTAGATATTCATAAAGCCATGGATTGTTTAGAAAAAGCATTGGCGATTTATCCTTATAAAAATTAAAAAACGTCGCCTAAGAGATAGATAAGATTTAAAATTAATACTACATTTGTTCTCTAAATTTTGAAGAAAACATGAATGTTTATTACGACCTTAATCAATTGCCTAAATTTAAGAACGCCGTTCTGACGATTGGGTCATTTGATGGCATTCATCGTGGACATCAAAAAATAGTAGAACGGGTCAACCAATTGGCACGTGATAATGAAGGCGAAAGTGTTGTCATCACCTTCCACCCACATCCTCGCCTTATTGTTTATCCAAATGATAAGACACTGCATTTACTGACCTCTGTTGAAGAAAAAGTGGCTTTATTGGAGCGTTATGGCGTAGATAATGTTGTCATTGTGCCTTTTACAATAGAATTTTCTCAGCAGCATCCTGATGAGTATATTGAGAAATTTTTGATTGGAAAATTTGACCCAAAATATATTGTTATTGGCTATGACCACCGTTTTGGTTTGAATAGGCAAGGAGATATCAATTACTTGAAGTGGGCAGGAAAAGACGCTGAATTTGAAGTCATCGAAATTCCCAAGCAAGAGATTGATGATATAGCGATAAGCTCTACTAAGATACGTAACTTCATGTTGGCGGGCAAGGTCAAGGAGGCAGCTAAATTACTCAATCACCATTTCACCTTGATAGGGAAAGTGGTCAAAGGTCAACAGATTGGGGAAAACAATTGGTTATCCAACTGCCAATATTGATGTGGAGTTTCCTCACAAATTAGTGCCACCTTTTGGTATTTATGCGGTCTTAGTGCGTTTTGAAAAAAAGACTTATCAGGCGATGTTGTATATCGGTGATCGTCCCACTGTTGATGATAGTAAAAAGCGAACTATAGAGGTGAATATCTTTGATTTTAATGAAGATATTTATGGCAAAACCCTGCAAATAGAATTTATAGATTTTGTAAGAGAAGATGAAAAATTTGACACTTTAGAGGCATTAAAAATGCGAATAGCTGAAGATAAATAGCAGCACTTCAATTACTCAACCCCTCTAATGAATTGACTAATGCTGAAAAAAAAAATCCATCGAACCCAATTCTGTAGCAATAGTTATTTTAAATTATAATGGCCGTCATCATCTCCAAAAATGCTTGCCTTCTGTTTTAGAAACAACTTATAGTAATTACGAAATTATTGTAGCTGACAATGGCTCTACAGATGAGTCTATTTCCTTTTTAGAGACAGGGTATCCTGAGGTACAAGTCATTGACTTACAGGAGAATACAGGTTTTGCTGAAGGGTATAATTGCGCATTGGAAGCTGTAGATGCAGACTATTTTGTATTGCTCAATTCTGATGTAGAGGTGACGCCCGACTGGCTGAATCCCATCATTGAAATGATGGAAAAAGACGCTACCATTGCGGCTTGCCAACCTAAGATTTTAGCTTACGATAAGCGCGATGTTTTTGAGTATGCGGGTGCGGCAGGAGGCTTTATGGATAAGTGGGGATATCCCTTTTGTAGAGGCCGTATTTTTGATTTTTGTGAAAGGGATTTGGGGCAATATGATGCACCCATCGAAGTGACTTGGGCAACAGGCGCGGCTTTGGTTGTACGCAAAGAAATTTTCAAGAAACTGGAAGGTTTTGATGGCGATTATTTTGCGCATTCGGAGGAGATAGATCTGTGTTGGCGCATCAAGCGAGCAGGCTACAAAATATTTTGTCAACCCGCATCTGTGGTCTACCATGTAGGTGGCGGCACCTTGGCTTACAATTCCCACGCAAAACTTATCTCAATTTTAGAAATGGACTATATACCATTTTCAAAAATGAACCTACTAGCAAATTATTGTGGCTCTTGCCGTGGCGATTTATCTTAGATGGGGCAGCGGGTTTGAAATTCTTGACAGAGGGAAAATTTTCACATATCTGGGCAATCATCAGAGCGCATTGGACTTTTATTCCTAATATTGTAAAACTCCAAAAAAAGAAAAAACACTACAAGCAACTCATAGAAAATATTAGAATCGGTAAGCCCAATACTCAAGGTTTTTACAATAAAAGCATCGTTTGGCAATACTATTTTTCTAAACAAAAAAAATACGAAAATTTAGGGGGTAATTTGACCTTGCTTTCTAAATCAAATTCTATAAAGAATGAAGCATAAAGCAACCATTATACACGAAGACGAAGACATTATCATTGTTAATAAACCAGCATTTTACCTGACAATTCCAGACCGTTATGCACCTGATAAGCCCAATTTGTATGGGTTTTTGACACATAAGTTTGGTCAGATATATGTTGTTCATCGTTTGGATAAAGAGACGAGTGGCATTCTTTGTTTTGCCAAAAATGAAGCTGCACACAAACATTTGTCTCGTCAGTTTGAAGCAAGAACGGTTGATAAATATTACTATACTTTGGTAGAAGGTAAGGTGCATTTGAAAGAAGGTATCATAGATAAACCTATTGCGAAAAGCGAAGCTCGTCAAGAAAAAATGATTATTCACGAAAGAGGAAAACAATCAGTTACGCATTTTAAAGTGATAGAATATTTCGAAAATTTTACCCTATTAGAAGCCAATATCAAAACTGGAAGAACACACCAAATCAGAGTACATTTTGAATCGATGGGTTATCCCTTGGCCGTAGATCATATCTATGGACGGCGGTCTGAATTTTATTTGTCGGAAGTCAAAAAACGAAATTACAAAAGAGGTAAAAACGCAGAAGAACGGCCACTAATATCGAGAAGTATTTTGCATGCACATCGCTTGAAATTAGATCATCCTACGAGTGGCGAACGTATGGAATTTGTGGCAGAATTGCCTAAAGATTTTGGCGCAGTTGTGAAACAATTGAGGAAATGGAATGCCGTTAGGGATTAAGACAGGTTCTAAGAACAGGATACATTTCGGTGTTTAAGATGATGCTTTGGTTTAGGAGATTTTCGGTTAGGATGCTTACTTTTTTCTGCTTTTTGCCGCGCCAAAATCAGGGAAAACGATTGCTGTTTAGGCTTATTCAGTAGCTGTCTTTACTATCCTTCCTTGTATGAAAAAGTTGGCTACTCCAATCTTTTGCTAAATTAGCGCGTTTTATTGCGCTAACAAAGCGAGCGATTATTTATGCACCCCAACTTTTCCCTCTGTATAGTCTTTTGCCATTCTCTTTTTTCTACACTACATTTAAGTCTAAATTTTATACTCATCTGTCAAAAAAAAAGCCTTTTTCATCATCAAAAAGGCGAACTATGCGTTGTATTAGCAGTTATACTAATTTCTTTATCAATACCATTAAATGAAACGTAATTTATTACTATCTATATTGTTTTTTTCTTTTACTCAGACGATATTTTCCCAACAAGATTATACGCTTAGTGGATATGTAAAAGACGCAGCTACAGGCGAAACACTTATAGGTGCCAACATCTACAACAAATCTGATGCTGTACAGGGTACAACCACCAATGTTTATGGTTTTTATTCCTTGTCTTTACCTTCAGGAAAATACAAAATCACCTATTCCTATTTGGGCTATACTGACCAAGAAATAGAAGTGGAATTGACTCAAGACCAAGCCTTAAATATAGATTTGGGCGAGGGAGTCACGATGACCGAGGTAGTGGTCACCGCTGAAGAGGTTGACGAAAATGTGGAAAGTACCGAAATGGGTACGGTAGAATTACCTGTCGAAAATATTAAAAAATTGCCTGCTCTTTTTGGAGAAGTAGATATATTGAAAACCTTGCAATTATTACCCGGTGTGATGTCGGCAGGAGAGGGCAATGCTGGTTTTTATGTACGTGGTGGTGGTCCAGACCAAAATCTCGTTTTGTTGGATGAGGCAGTGGTTTATAATTCGGGTCACTTACTTGGCTTCTTTTCTGTGTTTAATGCGGATGCCATTAAAAATACGACCTTGATAAAAGGCGGAATGCCTGCTGCTTATGGTGGCCGTTTGTCTTCGGTTGTAGATATACAAATGAAGGATGGTAACAATAAAAAATATGGAGCAACGGGCGGTATCGGTATCATATCTTCTCGTTTGACCCTTGAAGGCCCTATACAAAAAGAGAAAAGTTCTTTCATCCTTTCTGGGCGTAGGACTTATGCGCTAGATTTGGCACAACCTGCCATAGACAAAACTAATTTGGCAGGGACGAATTATTATTTTTATGATTTCAATGTCAAAGCCAATTATCAATTTTCAGACAAAGACCGTTTGTTTTTGAGTGGCTATTTTGGGCGAGATGTTTTCTTGTATAATTCCGAAACACGTGCCTTTAATTTTAAAATGCCTTATGGCAATAAAACCGCGACCTTGCGATGGAATCACCTTTTTAATAATAAATTATTTATGAATGTGTCTGCCATTTACAATGACTATGATTTTTCATTTGAAGGTGGTCAGGCAGAATTTCAAGTTAAATTGTTTTCGGGTGTTAGAGATTATAATGCCAAAATTGATTTTGATTTTTTTCCAAACATCAAACACAATATCAAATTTGGAGCTAACTATACCTATCACCGACTGACGCCAAATATCACCAATGCCACCAACGGCGAGGTAGATTTTACCAATGACCTTGATCCTAAATTTGCGCACGAATCGGCGATTTATGTACAAGATGATTGGAAGATTTCTGAAGCTTTTACTGTTAATATTGGGCTTCGAGCCTCTATGTTTACACAGGTAGGCCCTTATACGAGTAAGCTAGATGGTACCGTGTATGAACAGTTTGAACCTGTCAAAACTTATACTGGACTGGAGCCAAGACTAAGTGCAAAATATTCGCTCAACCCAACTGCCTCGCTCAAGGCTGGTATCACGATGACCAATCAATATGTGCATTTGGTAAGCAACTCTACGAGTACTTTACCGATAGATGTGTGGGTGCCGAGTTCCGAAATTGTAGCGCCTCAACGAGGTATACAGTATGCTTTAGGTTATTTCCAAAACCTCAAGGATAATCAGTACGAAACCTCTATTGAAGTTTATTATAAAGATTTGAATAATCAAATAGATTATGGCGAAAGCTATATCAATGACCCTGCGGTAGAGGTAGAAGATGAGTTTGTTTTCGGGAAGGGTAAAGCCTACGGAGCAGAATTTTTTCTCAAAAAGAGCAAGGGTCGACTCAATGGGTGGATAGGATATACGCTGTCCAAAACGGATCGAATTTTTGATGACATCAATAATGGAGAAATCTTTCCTGCAACTTATGACCGTCGGCATGATATGTCTATTGTTGCCAATTTTGAAGCTACACCTAAATGGCAATTTGGGGCGGCTTTTATCTATGGTACGGGAAGTGCGTTCACGCCTATCAAGAGTCTTTTCTTAATAGAACAAAACTTAAATATCGCCTATGGACCGCGTAATAGTGGTCGTATTCAAGATTATCACCGCTTAGATTTATCTGCTAATTGGACACCCAAACCTGATAGTGAAAAACGTTTTACATCGTCTTGGAATTTTTCAATTTATAATGTGTACAATCGCAAAAATCCGTTTTTTACTTATACCACTTTTGAGACCAATGCAGAGGCAGGAACGGCGCAAGCACAAGCGATTAAAGTTTCTTTATTCCCAATTATTCCTTCTATCACCTGGAATTTTAAATGGAAATAGTCATTGATTACTCGACTCAGCAAAAAATAAAATTCATTCGTGTATTCGGGGTTAAAAATATTTTATACTATTAACGATAATCTAATTGGTTGACTCAAGTAGTCATTGATATAAATCCAAATAAAGTTATCATATCAATATTAAAAAAAATGAAATTTAAAAATATCATCTTCCTTTTATTTGCCATCGCTTTTTATACTTCTTGCGAAGAACCCTTCACACCAGAAGCGAGTACCGAACCTAGCGAAATAGTTGTAGAAGGCTACATAGAAGCAGGCGAAAGTGCTGCGCCACCTTATGTTTTATTGACGAAGACTTTGCCTTTTTTCTCTGAAATTTCTACCAATGAGTTTAATAACTTATTTGTCAATGACGCTATCATAACCGTCTCAGATGGAAGCAAGGAAATCCAATTGACAGAACTATGTATCAATGATTTATCTCCTGCTCAACAAGAACAAGCAGGCGAATTATTTGGCTTGAATGCGGATAGTTTGGAAACTAATTTTTGTGTGTACATTGACCTCACAGGTGCGATGATGGGCGAGGAAGGCAAGACCTATGACCTTTCGATAGATGTAGATGGCAAAACACTAACTGCAAGTACAACCATTCCTTCTCATGTGCCTATAGATACCATGTCTTTTGTAGATATTACGGGTCAGCCTGTGGATAGTCTGCGTGATTTGAGAGCTTTTTTAGATGATCCTGTTGGTGTTGAAAATTATTATAGATACTTCACGAGCCAAAATGGAAGTGCCTTCAATGCTGGCACGCAGTCCGTTATTGATGATGCTTTTTTTGATGGTAAATATTTTGAATTCATCCTACCCGAAAATGATTTACCTGAAGAAGAAGTAGATTTTAATAGTTTTGGAACATACACCGTAGGCGATACGATACAAATAAAATGGGCTTGTATAGATAAAACACATTTTGATTTTTGGAGTACTCTGGAGTTTAATTCCGCTAATCAAGGGCCTTTTTCATCCTATACCATTGTCGCTTCCAACGTAGAAGGTGGCTTAGGCGTGTGGGGTGGCTATTCCGTTTCTTATTACAATAAAATTGTAGAGTAGCCACCAAGAGTGTATATTAGCGTCTAATAAAACAAACAAAAAACAATGACTATCGAAATCACAAAAGGTGGTAAAACCGCACTCGTCTTTGGGGCTACTGGTTTGGTCGGTAGTCAGGTAGTGGCCCGTTTGCTTGACCATGATGCTTATGACAAAATCATAACCTTCGGGCGTAGTGATTTGGATATTGTACATGATAAGCTAGAGCACCATGTCATAGATTTTGATCAGCTTATAGATGCCGCTCATCTTATACAAGGCGATGACTTGTTTTGTTGTATGGGGACTACTCGAAAAAAAGCGGGTAGCAAAAATGCTTTTCGTAAAGTAGATTATGATTATTGTATGCAAATAGCTCAATTTGCCAATGTGAATAAGGTCAATCAAATGCTCTTAATATCTACTATGGGTGCTAATCCCAATTCTATCTTTTTTTATAATCAAGTCAAAGGTGAATTAGAAAATGCGATGCAAAAGTTAGATTTTTGGGCCTTGCGTATTTTGCAACCCTCCTTGCTTATGGGGGCAAGAGATGATGATTTTCGTTTGGCAGAAGAAGCTGGAAAATTGGTGACGAAATTATTAGATAATGTCCTTGAAAATAAACTCAAAAATTACCGTCCTATCACTGCCCTTAATGTAGCGCAAGCCATGATAAAATTAGCGCAAGGGCTAGAGAAAGGAACCCACATTTATACGTCCAATGAATTGAGAATGCTGGCTGAAGAAGAAGGTCTGCAGCGCGTAGATTAGGTGACGATACCCTTATTTTTTATTAAACTCAATAATCTTTGCCTCGTGTTTTCCAGCCAAGAAACGCTGAATAATTCGAGTAGATTCGGGATAACTAGGGTAGGGTGTTATGGCATCTCGAAGTATTTCCAAATCATTGTCCAAAAACTCTTTTTCAATATACCCAAAGCCTTTGTACTCGCCATCTTCTACTAAGACAACGGAGTGTTCGTCCTTATTTCTACCTTCATCCAAGACAATGAAATCATTTTTGAAAATGGTAGATAGTTCTTTAACCGCTGCGTGTGCTCTTTCATTATAAAGGTATGCGGGTTCTTCTTCTATACAAGCTCCAAAACACTTTTTGATATGATAATTAAAACAGGGTTGCTTGCTCACTTCTAAGTTGCAATAGTAGGCACAAAGCTCAAATTCATGACGCACATACTTGATGGCAGACTTGGCACGTATCACCGTGGGGTATTCTGATATTACATTTAATTTTTCTCTGTTGGCAGCTACATTTTTGGCGATGTCAAAACAAAGGTATCCATTTTCATCATTGTAATAATGTACCATAATTGGAAAATACTTCTGTCTTTGCGCACGATTAATTGTAGGATTCAATTGCTTGATTAATTGAGATTCGTAAAGCAGAGCGATCAGTTCACTGCCCATCAATTCGTAAGAAATATCGTAGACCTGATTTTGCAATTTGCTGGCTTTATCAGTTACTTTGGTAAAGTGTTGCATCACCCGTTTTTGGATGTTTATACTTTTGCCAACGTAAACAACTCTTCCTTTTTTATTGTGAAAAAAATAAACGCCACATTCTTCAGGTAAAGCATGCAAACGATTGATAGTCAAATTTTTAGGAAGCAAAGATTCCTTTACACTCATGTTGATTAAGTCATCAATATCTACAAGCGAACGTTCTTGTTGAAGTATTTTTTCAAAAAGCTCAACCGTAGCCATCGTGTCAGCCATAGCGCGGTGGCGGTCATCGACTTTGATTTTGAAATGCTTGATTAAATTGCCCAAACTGTAAGAGCGTAAACCCGGGAATGCCTTACGAGAAAGGCGTACCGTACAAAGTTGACGTTTAGAAAAAGTATAGCCCAAACTTTTAAATTCTTCTTTGATAAAAGAATAATCAAAACGCACATTATGAGCTACAAAAATAGCCCCATCGGTCATGCGCACAATATCTTTGGCCACCTCATAAAACTTAGGCGCATCCGCAACCATATCCTGAGTGATACCTGTAAGTGAAGTAATATGATAGGGGATAGGGCGCTCTGGATTGATAAGTGTTTCGTAGGTATCTAAGATTTTTTCGCCATCATGCACGACGATAGCGATTTCAGTAATCTTTTCTCGACTAGCTTTCCCTCCAGTAGTTTCTATATCTATTATGGCATACTTTTTCTTCACCTCCAAAAATACACATAAATACGAATGATAAAAATAAATTGAGCTTAGGATTTCATTTCTGCTCGAAATCCGTTATTTTGCAAATAAATTATGAACCCACGAAAATTACATATCATGCCTATTAGACTATGCTTTTGCCTGTTCTTTATTTCAATAAGTTTTACATCACTCCTTGCGCAAGACGCAAGGCCCAATGAAAAGCGTGGGCAGCTTTCCAAACAACAAACTAAAATGTTATTTGACCGATTTGAGGCTAGTGGCGAAATGGCCGAGCTGTTAGCCATACATTTTCATTTTGGAAATGGCATCAATCATTCGCTATATGACAATTATAAGGAATACAATAAGAAGTTTTATAAAATAGCCAATTCCCAACCACAATATTTTTATAGAAACTATACTGGTTTGGAAGTATTTGAAGGAAAAATCAAATGGCAAAGAGATACAAGTAAGCAACTACAACGCATGTTGTTTAAGCAAGCTGCCGCTGGAGGAAGTTATATATTGATAGACAGAGAAGGGAACTACCAACAAGGAAGTGGCGCCTACGAAACAGATATACTACTGAAACAGACTAAGAAATGGAATAAGTCTAAATAAACGCAAACAATTTGAAATCCTTCTTGTTACCTATTTTGATTCATCAAAAAAAACAAGATGGCAAATTACCTTATTATTGGCGGTTCTTCTGGAATTGGCAAAGCATTAGCGCAGCAACTTTCAGCAAATCATAACGTTTATGCAACTTACCATAACACTAAAATGGAAAGTAGCGATGCTATTACCTATCATCCATTAAATATATTAGACGATTCACTCGATTTAGATTTTCTACCTGAATCACTTGATGGTATTATTTATTGTCCAGGTAGTATCAATCTCAAGCCCTTTGCGCGTATCAAACCTGATGCTTTTATCCATGATTTTCAGTTGCAAGTAGTGGGTGCTATCAAGAGTATTCAGGCGGTACTGCCCAAATTGAAGAAAAGCCCAATTGCTTCTATTCTACTTTTTTCTACCATTGCAGTGCAATCAGGTTATAATTTTCATACGCAAGTGGCTACCTCCAAAGGTGCCATAGAAGGCCTAACCAAATCGCTAGCTGCCGAACTTTCTCCCAAAATAAGGGTCAATTGTATAGCGCCCTCTCTGACAGATACACCCTTGGCTGCCAACTTGTTGAGCACCGATGAAAAGCGTGCAGCCAATGCCCAACGTCATCCCTTAAAGAAAATTGGTACACCAGCAGACATCGCCAATATGGCAGCATTTTTAATTTCTGAAAAAGCAGCTTGGATAACGGGGCAAATCATGCATGTAGATGGCGGTATGTCTACTTTAAAAGTATAAAACCTTATGAGTCAAGATTTTAACGAGAGAGATTTGGATAGAATTATACAGATGGCTTGGGAAGACCGAACGCCTTTCGAAGCTATCGAATTCCAGTTTGGCTTACGCGAGATGGAAGTGGTCGCGCTGATGCGCAAAACCTTAAAACGCAAAAGTTTTATCCTTTGGCGCAAGCGGACGCATAGTGGTGTGAGTAAAAAACATCTCAAAAAACGCAGTGCCGAAATCAAGAGATTTAGATGTTCTCGGCAGCGTTCTATAAGTAATAATAAAATTTCTAAGCGATAATTTATGCACCTAACAAAAAGTGTTTTGGAGGAGATGCCTCGTCTCCAAAAAATCAATATCATCAATTCTATTTCCGGTATCAAGCCTGCCAATTTGATAGGCACTATTTCAAAAAATGAAGCTTCCAATTTGGCAATATTCAGTTCCGTTGTTCATTTGGGTAGCAATCCGCCCATCATGGGTATGGTCTCCAGACCTGATGCAGAAGTGCCTCGACATACCTATCAAAATATTTTGGATACGGGATTTTATACCATCAATCATGTGCACCAATCCTTCATAGAAAAAGCACATTATACGGCTGCTAAATTTGAAGCGGACGTGTCGGAGTTTGATGCCTGTCAATTGACAGAAGAATACATTGGTAATTTTAAAGCCCCATTTGTCAAAGAGAGTAGTATTAAATTGGGGATGAAATATCTACAAACTATTCCCATAGCAATAAATGGTACGATGCTGATTATTGGCGAGTTGCAAGAGTTGATTTTTCCTGATGAAATCATGGACGAGCGCGGTCATTTAGATTTGGCAAAAGCCAATGGAATAGGAATTTCTGGTTTGAATAGTTATTATAGTTTACAAAAGGAAGGACAATTTTCCTATGCCCGCCCGCATGAATTACCTGATTTTGAAAAATGAAAAAACAAGACCTACCTCAAAAGATTTGTCCTGTATGTAAACGTCCTTTTGCTTGGCGCAAAAAATGGGAAAAGGTATGGGATGACGTAAAGTATTGTAGCGAAAAATGTCGACGAAATAAAAATAAGATGCTGAATTTATGAGTTAGTCAAAAGATAACCAAATGTAAGATATTTCCGTATACTTGTGTGTACAATGTAATTAGTGCCAATACGTTTCATACGTATACACATGAACATCATTATATAAACAAGCTAAGATAATTGGACTCTCTAACACAAGCAGTACTCGGTGCTACAAGTTTCGCGCTCATAAAGGATAAAGATATTGGGAAAAAATCTTTACTCATTGGCGCTATTGCGGGTACTATTCCTGATCTAGATATTTTTCTCGCTCCATTTTTTTGTGAAATTGAATTTTTGTCTATTCATAGATCTGTTTCACATTCTATATTATTTGCGGTTGTTTTGAGCTTTCTTTTTGGAGCCGCGTTTCATCATTGGTATGCCAAAAAGCAATCGTTTAAGGGATGGTTTTTGGCTTTTTTTATAGCCATAATGACCCATTCTATATTGGACTGTTGCACCACTTATGGTACCAAACTGATTAGTCCTTTTAATGATTATTTGTTTTCCACTAATAATATTCACGTTTTTGAACCTTGCTATACGGCTATTTTACTGATAGGAACGCTATTATTTTTGTTCAAAAAATCGAACTCTCCCCATCGTCAAAAAATTATTAGATATACCCTTATATTATCAACGCTTTATTTGGGTTGGACTTTTATTTCTAAAGGCATAGCTAATCATCAATTTGTGAAGCATCTCGAGAAGCAAGAAATTCCTTTCACTAAATTATTAGTTTCTCCAACGCCTCTAAATTCTTTACTGTGGCATGGCATTGCCAAAACGGAGGAAGGCTATTATTTTGGAACGTATAGTCTATTGGATTCGAGAGAGACAATCGAGTTTTTTTTCGAAGATAGTGCACATAATTTGGTTCGTGAAATAGAAGGAAATAGATTGGTGAATTATTATTTAGAATACACCCAAAACTTTCCACTAGTCAAATCTGATGACAATGGAGATGTGAAAATATATGCGATAAAGTATGGTCCTATCAATTACGAAGGGCCCCCAGAATTTGTCTATCCCTTGTCTTTAAATCTCCATCAAATGTCTGATGAAAATATCAAAATTGATTATTCAGGTAAGCAAAGAGGCCCTGTGAAGAATTATAATAATTTGTGGAAACGAATTATTGGTCTGTAGTATTTATCTATTCATCCCAACCTAACACCAAGCGCTTTTGTTGATGTATAATCAGCAAAAGCGCTTGGCATTTATAGTCTTTTTGTCAGAAAACTGACTTATTTATATTAGAGGTAAAAGATTAATCTTGATATGTAAATTTAGTTGAAAGATATTGCTTATCTTGTTGTAGAGAAAGGGCTATACTTTAGTATGTACCAATAAAGCTATAAACACGAAAGATGAAAATTCTCCAAAACGCTCTCTTACTATTCTTTTTTATTTTGTCAACGAATAATCCACTTTTGGCTCAACACCCTGAGCAGACTTGTGCGACTTCTCATTTGCAAGGATTAGTGTATAGTAAATATCCAGAACTAAATGTAAAAGAACAAAAGTGTAAGGAAGCCTACTTCAAAACATTTTCTGAAGGCTCTTTTCAACGTAGCAAAACGCATTATGAAGTACCCGTTGTCGTACATATAATCCATGATGGTGGACCTGAAAACATTTCAGACGAGCTGGTCATACAAGGAATGGAATGGCTCAATCAATCGTTTGAGAATAAAGGCTATTATAATAATACTATCGGTACAGAAACTGAAATCGAATTTTGCTTGGCAAAACGAGACCCTGATGGCAATCCAACCACGGGTATCGTGCGGGTACAATCTCCATTGACCGATATGATTTTGGAAGAGGATCGTGAGCTTAAGGATTTAAGTCGTTGGGATCCAAGAGAATATGCCAATGTTTGGTTGGTAAGAGATATTAGCAATACAACCTTTGATTTTGGAGTGGCGGGCTTTGCTTACTATCCATCTTCTCATGGGTATCCTTGGGATGGTGTCGTGATGTTGGCGCATTTGATGGGCACCGATGAGGCACCCAACTCGGTATTGACCCACGAATTTGGACATTATTTGGGCTTAGCACATACTTTTGATGGCGGCTGCCGAAACGACCTCTGTCTTAGAGATGGCGATCAAGTTTGTGATACACCACCAGACAATTCTACTGCGGGTGCGCCCTGTACTGCTCAAATCAATACTTGTGATACCGATGTCAATCCTAACGATCCTGATAATCTATTTACGACTGATCAAAACGATATGATTATCAATAATATGGATTACGGAAAGTTTGAATGCGGTTTAGTCTTTACGGAAGGACAGGCAGAGCGGATGTATTACTTTTTGGATGAAGATAGGCATAGTCTCTTGGAATCTAGAGGATGTGAAGACCCTTGTTTGAGTGCTATTGAAGCAGCATTTATGGTTGATAATGCAACCGTTTTGATAGGCACTAGTGTGCAGATAGGAGCGCCCGTACAATTTACCAATTCAAGTAGCAATGCGACAAAGTTTGATTGGCAAATAGATGGTCTTAATTTTTCAAATGAAGAAAATCCTACTTATACTTTTTTGGAAGAAGGTATTTATGAAATCTCTTTAGATGTTGCGAATGAGGTACCGCTTTGTTTTGATAAATATGTATTGAGGATAGAAGTACTTTGTCCTACGGAATCCTTTTTTACGTCAAGTGACTTATTGATAAGTACTGGAGACACCGTGAATTTTACCAATTTTTCGCTGAGTAGCAATACCTTTAATTGGTCTGTCAATGGGGTCAACCAAAGCACCTCTGAAGATTTTATGTACACTTTTACTGAGACTGGATTTTATGATGTTTGTTTGGAATCCAATGGTACTTACTGTACAAGAGATACCTGTAAAACGATAACCGTAGCAGAATTGTCTGATGCCTGTGCGGGCAAGACGGAGGCCTTCTTCAAGACCTTTGGCGATGCAGGACAAAATGAAAGAGGTTCTTGTATTCTCAAAGCTGAAGATGGTGATTTTTATGTTGGAGGTAGTGCGGGCAACGATATTTTACTAATGAAAATGACCCCTGAAGGAGAGCTCCTGTGGGAACGAACTTTTCGGTTTTCTGATAATGGTAAAAATTATTTGAATGATTTAAAATTAGATGCTGATAATTTTCTGGTAGGCTGTGGTACGGGCAATGTAGGCAATAATGACCAAGAAGGGTTTGTGTTTAGATACAACCCATCGACCAATCAAGTACAATGGGTACAAAATCATGACCACATTAGTTTGCATGTTTACAATAGAAGTGTGGAGGAGATTTCAGCAGGTGGCAATTTTATCATAACTGGTCAAAGTTTTTTTAATTTGATACCTTGTTCGGGCTGTGATGCTTATATTTTTGAATTGGATAGGAATACGGGTGTACTACAAAGTACGAATGAAAATTATGATGTAGCTTATGCAGAATCCTATTTGTGTTCGCAAATGTATAAGGGTGATTTATTTGCCGCAGGACGATATTCTTTTACGACCGATTCTCGCAAAATCAGAAGCATGGTTAGCCGTTTAAATACGGATGGCGAAGAAGTGTGGACCAAATTATACCTCTATAATTTGAGCGAAGAAGTTAGTTTGTATGCCACGGATATCTTGGTAGAAAATGACGATGTCATGATTTTGCATAGCGGTGATGACGATTTTAGTTTTACGGATAATAGCATTATGTATTTTAGTATCTCTGATTTAGATGGAAATTTAAAAAATGTAAAACGCTATTCTTTAGAAGGTCTTTCTAATATATATTTTGCAGAAATTTTAAGTACGCCTACTGGTTTTATTATGATGGGCGTGAGTACTTTAGAAAACGATTTTTTCATTTTACACACCGATAAAGAAGGTAATATTTTGTGGTCTAAAAAATATGGTGGTGCGGGCAATTTTTACTCTAGATTCAATGAGTCAGAAATGGTAATTGCTGGTGATTATATTTATTTTGTTGGTAATAGTGATACCTTTGGCAATGGCGATTTAGACATTTCACTTTTTAAAATAAGTTTGGATAATGGTTCTATCAACAGCAATTGTATCTTTGAACAATCGGTTGAATTCCAAGAAGAAGATTTCTTAAATGCCTACGAGAATATACATACTACCTTACAATACGAAAGTGATATCAACTCAGTAAACTTTAGTAACCCAGCTACATCTACGACCAACCTATCTGCTGAAAATATCTGCGTATCAGGTAGTGGTCTACCCGAAGCCACAATTTCTGCAAAGGTAGAGGATTGCAATGAAGAGACCTTTACCGTGACTTTAAGGATTAGCAATATAGGCGATAATATTTTGCCCAATGCTATACCCATTACCTTTTATCAAGGTAATCCTACCAATAGTGCTGCTGTTCCTATCATTACTTTTCCATCTATTCCAGGTGCTTTGGATGTAGGTGTTTGGATAGATTATCAAGTAGAAATACCAGCTGTATACGATGAAGATATTTATGTGATGGTCAATGATGATGCCTCCATTCCTACGCCCTTCGATGTGCTGACCGATTTTCCATCATCAGCTCAAAAAGAATGTGATTATTCTGATAATATCGATTTCTTTCATGTAGAAGGAAACATACCCCAACTGGATTTAGGTCCAGATGTTACCATCTGTGATAATGGCGTTGTAAGGTTAGATGCAGGTGCTGGATTTGATAGTTACCATTGGAGTCATTCTGTCACAGAACTTACGCAAACGGTCACGGTCAATGGTACGGGGTATTATTGGGTGACGGTACAAAAAGGTTGCAATACGCAAGTAGATACAGTTATGTTGATCAATGACCCTGTGTCTATTTTAGATTTGCCAGATGAAATCATTACCTGCCAAGGACAGGCAGTAACAATAGATGTTCCCAACGATTTTGATAACTTTCAGTGGTTCCCATCTACCTATCTCAATTGCGATACCTGCCAAACTGTAGAATCTACTCCCGATGAAGAAATCGTTTATACCGTTGTGGGCAGCACCGATGCAGGCTGCGTGAGTGTAGCGGAGATTGCCGTGATTTTTGATTATATATCATACCACGATACCTTATATATTTGCGATGGCGAAAGTGTTACTATTTTTGGAGAGATGGTTACGAGTGAAGGTGTTTTTAAAGATACCACCAACTATTTCAATGGTTGCGATTCCATCCTCACTTTTGTTACTAGAAAACTGGAACCCTTAGCATTTGATTTGGAGATAGAATCCACTTGTCCAGACGAAAATTCGGGTTCGGCTGAGGTTTCTGTAAGAGGTGGCTTGCCGCCCTACGAATACCTTTGGGAAGGCAATCTTTTGCCATTGTCGGTACAAACCCCTACCTTATCTGAGGCAGCTGCAGGCACTTATAATCTTATCGTCAAAGATCAAAATGATTGCCTCATTGAACTACCTGTTACCATCATAGAACAACCCGATATCCTTGTGCCTATTCAGGTTGTTGACCTAGAATGTTATGGTGACACGGATGGCGCCATTAATATCATCAATCCTTCGAGCGAACTTTTATATAGTTTGGATAGTGTCAATTTTCAGGATGATTTGGTCTTTGAAAATCTGCCTGCTGGCGAATACAATCTGTATACCTTAGATACTTATGGCTGCATACACGAACAGGATTTTGCGGTCTTAGCTGCCGAATATGTTTCCTTAGCTTTGCCAAGAGACACGGCTATCATTTTAGGCAATAGTATTGAAATCACCTCCTTAACCAATAGCGATAATCTTACTTACGAATGGTCTCCTAGTGATTATTTGGATTGTGCCAATTGCCCTGAAGTGCTTTCCAAACCATTGGAAAATATCATTTATACCTTAACCGTCATGAACTCCAATGGCTGTACAGCAACCGACGAAATAACACTACGAATAGATGACGAAAGACGGGTATTTTTCCCCACTGCTTTTAGTCCCAATACAGATGGCATCAATGATGTCTTTGTGATACAAGGCAATGTTGGCGTGCAAGAAATCGCTTATTTCAAAATCTTCGATCGCTGGGGCAACCAAGTTTTTGAACGTCAAAATTTTCAACCCAACGAACTCGTAGATGGCTGGGATGGTAGGCTAAACAGGCAGCCGCTCGGGGCAGGCGTTTATGTCTATATAGCGGAGGTTGTTTTTGTAGATGGCGAAAGGGTAGTGTACACGGGTGATGTAACCTTGATGAAGTAAAGTGCATTTCAAAATGTCGCTAAAGCGAAAAATATTTTTAAATTTTGAACCATAGAAGAAATATAAGGAACATATAAGAGCGACATTTTGAAAGGCACTTATGAAGAAGTAAATAACATCTTTTTGCCGCAATTTTATTATTTTTGTTGACACTTATTTTAAGCAAAAAAATGATAAGACCTGTAAGTTTAAATGATGCTTTGCCAATGGCAGAAATTTACAATTATTATATACTCAATGCTACCGCCACTTTTGAAGAAATACCGATAGATGCAGCCGAAATGAAAAAAAGAATTGTAGCCAAAACAGCCCAACTTCCTTGGCTTGTTTATGAAGAAGAAGGTCAGATATTAGGCTATGCTTATGCGGGGCAATGGAATACTAGAGCTGCGTATAAACATACTGCTGAAACGACCATTTACCTCAAACATGGGCTTACCCAAAAAGGAATTGGTTCCCAACTTTATGCGGCGCTTATCAAGCTACTGATAGCCAAAAAATATCATGCTATCATTGGAGGTATTTCGCTTCCCAATGCAGCAAGTGTTGCCTTGCATGAAAAATTTGCTTACCAAAAAGTAGCCCACTATAAGGAAGTAGGATTCAAATTTGGGAAATGGATAGATGTGGGTTATTGGCAATTGATTGTGGAACAATAGCATAAAATATGTAGGTGAAGCGTAACAGAATAAGTTGCTTTACCTCAAACAGAGAACTAAAAATATAATCTAAACCACGAATGAGTATCGAAGATATTCGTCAATAATTCGTGCATTCGTGGTGAAATAATAACATACTATAAATGTCTTATTCAAAATTTATAGCTTCATGCGAATCGCTTTTGAAGTTTGATCAAAGTACCTTTGACGCAGTATCGAAATATCTAAAAGTAGTCACCCTTAAGAAAAATGAAATCTGGGAAAAAGAAGGAACCATCAATAGCAAAATGGGCTTTGTGAATAAAGGTATCCTCAGACAATATTACTTAAAAGAGGGCAATGAATTTACCGAACAATTTTTTTCAGAAGATGAGTACATTGGTCATTATATCAGTTTCCAAAAAGGCGAACCTGCCCCTACCAATATTCAAGCTATAGAAGATTGTGAATTATTAGAAATGCCTTTTGAGAAAATACTTTTACTCCAAAAAGATTATCCGCTTATTATAGAATTTTCTAAAATCGTTGGCGATAAAAAATTATATGAGTTGCAAGAACGCGCCACTTCTTTTCTAGTAGATACGCCAGAAGAAAGGTATTATAAGCTGCTCATAAACAAACCAGACCTCCTCGATAGGGTTCCTCAATATCATATTGCACAATATCTAGGTATTCGTCCCGAAAGCCTAAGTCGCATCCGAAAAAGACACTTTTCTTAAATCTTAACCAAAGTCAATGAAATGATGAAAGGAAGGTCCTAACTTTGTAGTATCAATATTTTAAATAACAAAATAAACTAACATAGTTATGAAATTATCAAGAATCCTTTTTATCATTTTCGGTATCGTAGCTCCAATAGCAATAGGTGCTTTACATACAACAGTTCATTTTAGAGATCTTGTAACTCCAGAAATAAATCAGTATTTACAAAAGGAATTTTTCATAACGGACAAAGTGCAACCTCTATGGAATGCATGGGGACTCATGAGTTTTATGATGGGAACATCCTTTATCGTTATAGGCATATTGAACGTAGTTTCGTTTAGAAGATTAGCCAAAGATGAACCGCCTCCTGTAGGGTTGATAATAGGTATGCTATTGTATTTACTTTGTGCTATTTATGCTGGACATACTTTCTCCGCAGCACCACAGTTTTACAGTAGTATAGTAGGGCTGATTGGGATGATTGTCGCTTTATATTTGTCAATAAAAAACAATTAATCATGCTAAAATTCACATTAATCATACTCCTAGCAATCACGCTTTTTTTGATAGCATTACTTCATGTTTATTGGGTCTTGGGAGGAGCGTGGGGGATGGATGGAGTCATTCCAGATAAGTATAAAACGACCCACCAAAACCTGTCTCAAATGTCAATGATGACTATAGCAACGGTTGTCGTCATTATAGGTTTAATCGCCTTTGCTGGAATTATTTTAACCAACGCCTTTTTCATGGATTGGACTTTAGCCCAACAATGGAATACTTTAGCTACGAGAATAATTGGAGGTATTTTTCTTTTAAGAGCTATCGGAGATTTTGATTGCTGCGGTATTTTCAAGAAAGCTTCTGATAGCAAATTTGCCAAAAACGATACGAAAATTTATATTCCCCTTTGTCTTTTTTTAGGTATCGGATCTATGTTGGTGACGTGTGTGTAAATTGATTTGAAATTATACTTGAAAAAATAAACGCAGAGGCGCAAAGGTCGCAGAGAAATTTCTCCGTGTCTCTGCATCTCTGCGTTCAAATCTGTTTATGCCCTCGGAGCACTTTTATTAGCTGCTTTTTTCAAATGCTCACTTCCCTCTACATTGATATCCAAATCTTTCAAATCTTTGAGACGGAAAAAACCTTCAATACTTAGCAAAACAAAATTGTCTTTATCATTGACTATGAGTAGGGCATTGGTTATGTTATCCCCTTTTTCACGAATCATAATATCTATATTGGCAGTCCCATCTTTGACATGTATGAGGTCTTCAAAGCCATCACGCAAAACATCTTTGCGTAGTTTTTTGACATCTTTACCATCAACTAGGTTTTGTTTTTCCATGGTCATGACTCTGATGCGAGAAATCTTATTGATGAGCTCTTTATTGTCCTTATCGGAAACAGTCAATTTCAAAAAGGTACCTGCTATATTGATATCGTTTACATTATCTAGTTCGGCATATTTTTCATAAAAGGCTTCAATACTTTTTTGTTGGGCCACTGTAAAAAGTGGAATCATAGCTAGGGCGAAAACTAAAAATATATTTTTCATGATATTGTGTATTTAATTTTTTAGATTATTAGCATTTTTTACCGAAGGACAAAGACACAGTTAGCCCATGTCTTGTCCTTTGATAAACAAGATAAACTATTCAAAACCAATAACTTATAAGGATTTTAGGCTCTTGCTGGTTGTACTTCCTCTGGGGTTTCGAGTTCGAGTTCTTCAATGTCCTCTTCCATCAAATCGATGAGTATCTTGAGGTCTTCCATTTTGAGTTTGAGCTTGATACTCAATAACATCAATTCATCTGGCTCACCCACCAAAATCATCAATCCATTGATGATATCGTCATCAGCATTCATCATGATATTGACGCGAGTTTCACCTTCGCGAATGGTAATCAGTTCTTCGTAGGATTCAGACTTCATTCCTTTTATCAAGTTTTTGATGTCTTTTTGAGGAACTTTATGAGCATCTTGTATGACCATCATTTTAGCTTTTCTGATGGATTTCCCAAGCTCAACAGCCTTCCTATCTTTTTCGTTCTCGACATGTTTTTTGGCAATTCTAGAACCTGCATTGAAAAGAATGCCTGGCAATTTACCATTGATAGTACCTTCTAAATGTTTGTATTTTCGATAAAAATCATCGACACTTTTAGATTGAGCTTCCGCCCAATTGGGACAGCAGAAAAGTAGGGAAAAGCAAATCAACATTATATTTTTCATAGCTAGTTGGGTTTAGGTGATTAAACAAAAGATTAGTGTTCGGTACCTTTATCGTCGTCACCTACCTTGTCTAAGTGTTCAGCCCCTTTGACATCTATTTGGTTAGCAAGTTTTGAGATTTTATTCAAATCAATTTTACCCATGAAACTAAGCAAAACAAAACTTTCATCACCACCTACCAAGAGCAATAATTCATCTATGGTATTGCCGTCTTCTTTCACCCAGATGCGTACATTTTCGTCGCCGTCACGTACGGTCAACAAGACTTCATACTCATTAGTATTGATTTTAGAAATCGCTTCTTTGTAAAATTCGACTGCGTTTTCCTCTGTAGTCAAGACACGCAATCCACGTAAATCGTTGACCATTTCCATGGCCGCTTTAAGCTTCAGGATCTTCGTTGATTTCGTCGATATCCAATTTGGAAATCATCTGAAACATCTTAGAACTTATGTAAACTACAGTAAATCTTTCGTCTTCCATGTATTGCTCAAAATACTGCTCTATGGCATCTGCTTGAGCTTGCATTGTGTTGGAGATTCCTAAAAATAGGAATGCAAAAATTAATATATACCTCATTTTTTTTGTTGTTTATAAAGTGAATAATATGGTTAATACAAAATTTTAAAAATGAATGAGTTAACTCGAAAATATCTTTCTGTAATTTATTTAATAATACTAGTTGCCTTCTTGATTTGCCCTAATCCAAAGGCGGCCTTGCTTGTACCTTTGTCTATTTTTTTAGAAACCAATTGTAGTGCTTTTTTATACTCCAAGTAGGCGGCTTGAGCATCTTCAGGATTATCATCATAGACCACCATGTTGGCTTGATAATTTTGTGATTTATCAACATTCCAAGAACTGTAAGCAAAATAAGCAGCAACCATCACCAATAAGATGGCGGCACTTCTGGCTATATGAGAATACAGTTTTCTGACGATGGTCTTTTGGGGCACTACCGTTTGTATTTTTGTAAGTACCTCTTCCTCAAAACTATTGGGCAGTTGATTGTCCTGTTCCATTTTAAAAAATTGAAATAGGGGTTGATACTGCTTCAAATCACTACTCACCTCATCACTATTGAAGTAGTTGTGTAGTAATTGCTCTTCTTGTAGAGAAGTATCTCCCTCCCAATATTTTTCGAGCAATTCGTGAATTTGATTAGATGCCATAAGATTCTGTATTAATTAATTTAGTTCTAATTTGTTTGCGAGCTCTAAACAAGTTGACTTTAACCTGTTCCATCGAAATACTCATAATGTCTGCTATCTCTTGGTATTGCATGCCTTCTATATCTCTAAGCTGTATCACCATTTGTTGTTTATCAGGCAATTGTAGCATCAGTCGCTTTACATGTGCTAGGGTATCGTTAATTTCGGCTCTTTGGTGTGGGTTGGCCGTCTTTTCTCTGATTACGATACCTTCAGATAATTCAGCAACTTTTTTATGTTTAGATCGTAATTTATCTATAGAAAGGTTTTTGGTCATTCGCATACACCAAGCTTCTACATTTTGTACATGTTGCATATCTTCACGCTTATCCCATGTCTTTATAAACACTTCTTGCACGATGTCTTCAGCCTCAGCACTATTGTTGACTATTCGCAATGCAAAGCGGTACAACTTGTCTTTAATTGGTAGTATATTATATGTAAAATCTTTCAAAGTCATATTTGCTAACAGGACGAACCAAAAGTGAAGTTTGTTACAGATAAATTTTTTTTTTTTTTAAAATAGTAATAAATAGGGAGAAAGAAATGCATAACTCATTGATTTTCAATAAAAAAAGCGAAAATTCGCAATATGTTAAAGTCGATGAAAAAAAATCTAACAATGTAATTTTGTAATATATTTACCGTTAGAATTATACTCCGAACATAGCAGACAAACGTAATTCCTTTTGCAGAAGGAATTCAATTTAAAAACCGAAACCCAGCAGTATGAAAAAAGAAACCAACCGAAAGGAGCGTTTGAAGGTTAATTCTATTTCTTTTATGAAAGCTTTAAAACCTAAAATTCGCTCTAAGAAGGAACAATCTGAACGTGGCGAAAATAATGGAGCAAGACTCTTATTAAGAAGACTCGATGAAAAATTGAGTGGATTGACAGGAACAGCTTAGCTTTATTGATAAATTTTTGCTAATCTTAGAACGGTAAATACAACCAATTGTATTTACCGTTCTTCTTTTATATAGCTTATATGATTCTCTAACAAACCCAGTGAAGAGTCAGCCTGTTACCATTTTTTTTTCTTTCCTTGCGGTTAGAAAAAATCTTGAAAACCAACTGACTACTGTATTTGTCAGAGAACGACTTATATTTGCGTTGAGAAAATAAAAAAACTTGAAGCAGTTAGATAAATTATTAATAAAGAATTTTATTGGTCCATTCATTGTCACCTTTGGCATTGCCATGTTTGTATTAATCATGCAGACACTTTGGGTTTATCTGGATGAGATTGTGGGCAAGGGCGCGAGCATATTAATGATTACAGAATTAATCTTTTATTTATCGGTCACTCTTTTTCCTTTAGCTTTGCTCATAGCCATACTCATCTCCTCTGTGATGGTGATGGGCAATCTCGCCGAAAAACACGAACTCACTAGTTTCAAATCTGCAGGTGTACCCTTGGTGAGAATTATGATGCCTTTGGCTTTTATGTGTATTCTTATAGGTATTTTTTCTTTTTATAGTTCCAACACCCTCATGCCTGTTTCCAATCTTCAATTTAGGGCGAGACTGCACGACATTAGAAAACAAAAGCCTACTTTAAGTTTGGAGGAGCGTATTTTCAATGATGATTTTCAAGGCTTCACCATATATATTGGCAAAAAACATGATGATGGTCAAACTATAGAAGACATTCTTATCTATGACCAAAGTAGTAAGGAAGGGCGTTTGAGTCAGATTTCTGCCGAAAAAGGAAGAATGTATTCCACACCCGACAATCGGTATTTTGTAATGAACCTGTATAATGGGACCAAAAATGAGGAAACAGGTAATATGTGGGAAAAGGGAAACGTAATTATGCTTTTACAAGAACTACTTTTAAGGAATACAGTAAAACTTTTGACCTTAGTGAATTTGATATAAAAGAAACGGATAAAGATTTATTTAAGTCTCACGAAAAATTTCAAAGTGTTCAACAACTCAATGTCGCCATCGATTCACTTGATTCGTCTTTGGCAAAAAGATATAAAAGCGTAGATAAACAAGTGCTGCAGTATTTTCATTTTGAGAAAAAAAGAGATACCCTTTATACTAATGAACCCCCATCTACAGGCGTTCATGCTTTGCCCAAAACCTATCCACTAGACCAGCAAAAATCAAGGGTCAACCAAGGACCGACCAAAAATGCAAAAGTACCCAAACCTGAGTATAATGTAAAAAAGAAACAAAAAACAGAAGCACAGATAAGAGCCGAAAAAAGATTTCAAGATAGACAATTGGAATCTGCACCCAAACAGTTGATAGACAAACCCATAAAGCAGTATGCTTCTTTTTTAGAAACGTTTAAATATAAAGATCAAAAAACGATGACGAGCAAAGCCAAAGCTACAGCTCGTAGTATACATTCTACATCTGCCTCTGCCAGCAGAAGAATAGCGCGTGAAAAAGAAAAAAAAGTCAAGCATATTTATCAAAAACACATCAAATTCTCTCTTGCAGTCGTCTGTGTCGTATTTTTATTTATCGGTGCACCGATGGGGGCTATTGTTAGGAAAGGAGGCTTTGGTTATCC
>CANNZV010004825.1:0-34824 GCA_947561585.1 Caprella mutica
TTTTTACCCTTCCAACATCCCAATGTTCTGGAACACTTCCAAGCCACTCAACCCCAGAATCCTTATAAGCCTCATACTTAGGCATCACCTGCATCATGACCCCTCGTCCACTGCCAACATCCGCCGCACACAATCCTCCAACGGCTGCAACTGCTCATCAATCACATTCTTAATCGTCAACGGATCAATATCACCCAGATAATTGTGTACCAGAATATTCCGGAAACCACTGATCTCACGCCACGGAATCTCAGGACACAAATTAGCCTTATCCTCAGCCAGCCGTTGCGTAGCCTCAGAAAGCGTCTGCAAATTCCTCAACACCGCATCATAAAGAATATCATCCTGCGCAATATCACCCCGCGCCTGAATCCGGCTGATTTTAACCATGCTATCCAGTATGTGATGCGCATAAGGCTGCCACGGCTTACTCATAACTCAACCGCCTCAGACAATACCCGCTCTCTGATATGCTCATTCAATTCATGCTCCGGAATAACATCGACGGCCCTACCCACCAATACCCGAAGCTGTTCTGTTAAAGGCAAGCGCTGCTTAAAAAGACTATACCCACGCGGAAAATCGACCAGAAAATCAATATCACTGTCAACGGTATCCTCACCACGCGCCACCGAACCAAACACCCGGATACGGCGGGCACCAAAGGTCGCAGTCAGTTGCTCGATTTGCCGCTTTTTCTGCTGTAAATCACTCAATAACATAAGAACCACTCCCGTTTATTCATGATTTTAGTATATCAGCAATCAACCCTTCAGCCCGCTGCTCCAAAGCCAGAATATCCGCCGCTACAGCCTCCAATGACCGCAATGGCTTATGCTGGTAAAAGTACTTATTAAAACTGATCTCATAACCAATCTTCACCGAATCCAGATTAACCCAGGCCTCCGCCACATGCGGCTTCACCTCATCCAGAAAATACTGATAAATACTATCTTTCAACGGCACCGACTCACTATCACGCAAATCAGAATTTGGCTCATAAATCACATAGCCGCTTTTACCTTTATTTGGGTAATACCCATAATCCGGCAAATCCTCTACAGCACAGTCATCCAGACTTTGGCATAACATTTCCAGCTTGCGATCGGATAACAACAATACTTTCTTAACAACCTTAGCCGCCCCCTCGTCATACCAACTCACCGCATTCAGAATAGCTTTCTTCTCAGTGGCCGACAGCTTAATCTTCTGCTCTTTCAAAACAGCATCGACCTTAACCTTAAAGGCGTTAAAATCATCAAACTCAGCACCACCCACAGCCACCCTCAAGGCTTCCGCATTATCCAGCAGTGCCTTCAACTGCGACCAAGACTTCGTATCCAGCAGTTTCTTTTTGTTCTTAGCGTTCAACGTAATGTCATTATCATCGCACCAAGCCATAATGCTTTTAGCCACTGAATCAAGAAAACCAGCGTCATACACCCTATCCCCATATTCGCTATACACATGCTCCATCACCTCAGATAAAGCCTTATCGAAGCGCAACGGCGCAATAGCCTCAGCAGTGAATTGCGCTTTGCGACGATCAGGACGTTCAATCGTCACCTTGTGATAACCAAAATCACTGTTCTTAAAACACTTACTGGCAATCCCTACCAGATCACCCTTACCATCCAATTCACGCTCAATAGCTGCAAAATCGAGATAAGCCTTAGTAATTTCAGCGATGTGTTCCGTGCAAACTCACAGTTCTTATTACCCAGATTTTTGCGCAGCTTACGATAAAGCTGACTGGCATCAATCAACTGCACCTGACCTTTACGCGCTGCGGGCTTGCTGTTATTCAACAGCCAGATATAGGTGGTGATACCCGTGTTATAGAACAGATTATTCGGCATCTGCACAATGGCATCTAGCATGTCATTTTCGATAATGTAGCGGCGGATATTGCTCTCACCACTGCCAGCATCACCGGTAAACAAACTGGAGCCGTTATGCACTGAAGCAATATGACTACCCAACAGACTATCAGCCGTGGATTTCATCTTGCTAACCATTTCCATCAGGAACAGCAACTGACCATCACTGGAACGCGGTGTCGCGTCTACCATCTCTACATCACCCCAATAATCTGACAACTCCACCTTAAAGCGCGGGTCAATGACATCAGATCCATCTTTAATATTCTTGACCTCAGAAGCCGAACTCATCCGTCGTCAAGGTAGAGCCAACTTTGATGTTTTCCGGATCATTGCCCTTAATCATCATATCGGACTTACAGATTGCATAAGTCTCGTCGTTGATTTCCTTGCCGTACAGGTGGATGTCGCGACTACTATCACCCGTTGGGTAGTTCACTTCGATAAAGTTCTGCGACTCCGTCAGCATGCCGCCACTACCACACGCAGGATCGTACACAGTCAATGTCAGTGGCAGCTCACCCTTAAGCGGATCAAACACCAGATGTATCATCAATTCGATAACTTCCCGTGGCGTGAAGTGCTCTCCCGCTTCCCTCATTATTCTCTTCGTTGAATTTACGGATCAGCTCTTCAAAACACATAGCCCATGCCCCAGATTACTCAGCCCAGGTAACTTATAGCCATCCGGATCAACCTTCTCTTCAGGAGTGAGGTTAATATTCGGTGAAATGAATTTCTCAACCACATCTAACAAGGACCTGCTTACCTGCCATATGTTGAACTTGGGAAGTAAGGGAAAAGCAATCAACGATCTCTTTTACATTGTCGCTAAAGCCATGCAGGTATTCTTCGAAATTAGCCAACAAAATTTGCTGGTTATTAGTAGCGGTATCATGGAGCTTGCGTAAACGTCCCATTTAGAAGTGTTGTAGAACACATAGCCCGTTGCTTCTTTGAGCGGATCATCATCCAGCTCAGTTGCTTCCATCTCCACTTCCTGAAAACGGATCTCTTCCAATACCGCTTCTTTAGTCGGCTCAAGCAGGGTATCGAGGCGGCGCAGCACCACCATCGGCAGAATCACATCCCGGTACTTTCCGCGCACATACACATCGCGCAAGCAGTCATCAGCTATATTCCAGATAAAAGAAAACCAGCTTATTGTGGGCGCTATGATCCATGTTTTTCCTTAAAATAATATTGAACAGCAATTCGGCTATTTAGAAACAGGGGTATTGAATACTGAATAAAGACTTTCATGCTTGAGGGTATATTCCCCTACAGCGTTTTACTGAGTTTACGGGTTAACAGTTATTCAAATCAATGGAGAACTCAGTTGAGTTGAATAGCGTGACCTTTTGAAGTTACATCAAGCCTCAAAAGTATCAGAAAGTTAAGGGGTTAGCTTATTAGAAGATATTACAAGCTAATTTTTTCGGCTTGGATTGTGATGATTTATGGATATTGGCCAGTTTCGACACTGAAATTCATCGCACCTGATGATAGGTTTCTTATAGGGTCTCGTCGATTGTGAATGTATTTATTAGACTACAAGGAATTCACAGGCACAAAAAAAACCAGCACTTAGGCTGGTTAATTTGATTCAGGTTTAAACCACTTGAAAGTGGTGCCGAAAAGAGGACTTGAACCTCCACGAGCTAATGCTCACTAGCACCTGAAGCTAGCGCGTCTACCAATTCCGCCATTTCGGCCCCGATCAGGAGACGCGAATAATAGAGCTGACCTGTTTTTTTGTCAAACACAAATTTCCAGTTTTTGCTATTCTTGCGCCCACAGCATGCTAAATGCTACCAATCGCTAGAGCCGGTTACCTAAATAGGCCAAAAATAATCAGCCTTAAACCACTGGCACATGCGTATTTACGTTATAAATAATAAGGAACAAATATTGAAACTCAAAGATCCCTACAGTGATCGTGAAGCAGAAAAATACGATAACCCCATCCCTAGTAGAGAGATGATTCTGAAAGTTCTCGCAGAGAGCGATCAAACCGCTGGATTTCCCTCAGTCTGGCCACCATATTAGGCCTCAAGGAAGAACAAGACCTTGATGCCCCTGAAAAAAACGACTTCGTGCTATGGAGCGCGATGGACAATTACTGTTTTAACCGCCGTAAACAATACATCCCGGTTAAACGGACTGACCTCATAGCGGGCCCGCGTAATGGGCCACGCGGATGGCTTTGGCTTCCTGATCCCCGATGATGGGAGTGATGACTTATTCTTAAACGCCAAAACAAATGCGTCGGCTGTTTCACGGTGACCGGATTCTCGCCAGCGTAAGAGGTGTTGACCGTAAAGGCCGCCGCGAAGGCAATGTTGTCGAAGTACTGGAACGTGGTACCGAACAAGTCGTTGGCCGCTTTCAGGTTGAAAAAAGGTATCGCCTTAGTGGTACCCGGACAATAAACGTATCAGCCAGGATATCCTGGTTCCCCCGGATCAAACCAATGGCGCGAAACCGGGACAAATTGTTGTAGCGGCCATTGTGGAACAACCCACCAAAACGCTCCCAACCAATGGGGCAAATCATCGAAGTACTGGGTGATCATATGGCACCGGGCATGGAAATCGGTATTGCCTTACGTAGCCACGAACTGCCCTTTGAATGGCCGGATGACGTACGTCGTGAATCCGATAAACTCGGCTATGAAGTACCCGAGAAAGCCAAGAAAGGTCGCCTTGATTTACGCAAAACCCCATTAGTGACTATCGATGGTGAAGATGCACGCGACTTTGATGATGCGGTTTATTGTGAACGTGAAGACGATCACTGGCGCTTACTCGTCGCCATTTGCGGATGTCTCAGCTTATGTAAAACCGAATACACCTTTGGACAAAGAAGCTCTATTACGCGCCACCTCGGTTTATTTTCCCGGTGAAGTGATTCCAATGCTGCCGGAAATTCTTTCCAACGGCCTGTGTTCATTGAACCCGGAAGTTGATCGTCTGTGTATGGTGTGTGAAGCGCGTATCGATGACGATGGCAACATCATGTCCTACGAATTCCATGAAGGCATCATGTATTCAGCTGCACGGCTGACCTATACCAAAATGGCACAGATTGTGGTCGATCAGGACGCAGAAATGCGTAAGACCTACGCTCCACGTCGTTACCCACCTGGATGATCTGTATAGCCTGTACCACACACTGCGTAAACAACGCTCTGAACGTGGCGCTATCGATTTTTGAAACCACTGAAACACGTATTGTATTTGGTGAAGACCGTAAGATTTCTGAAATCGTACCGACAGAACGCAATGACGCGCACAAGATCATCGAAGAGTGCATGATTTTCGCCAATGTCTGTGCTGCACGCTTCCTCACCGATCATGACATCCCTGCCCTGCACCGTATTCATGACCAACCTAAAGCTGAGAAACTGGAAGATGTACGCACCTTCCTCTCCGGCGTTGGCCTGTCACTGGGTGGCGGTATGGAAACCGGAACCAGGTGATTATGCCCGTGTCCCTGGCCGGTGTTCAGGGTCGCCCCGATGCACACCTGATCCAGACCGTCTTGCTGCGTTCATTGTCACAAGCAATGTATAGCCCGGAAACGATCGGTCATTTCGGTCTGGCGCATGAATACTATGCCCACTTCACCTCACCGATCCGACGTTATCCTGACCTATTAGTACACCGTGCGATTCGTCATATTATTCAGGGTGGCAAAGCAGAAAACTTCAACTATAAAACCGGTGATATGGTCCACACTGGGCGAGCATTGTTCAATGGCTGAGCGCCGTGCGGATGATGCGAGTCGCGATGTTGTGTCCTGGCTGAAATGTGAGTACATGCGGGAACATGTCGGTGAAAGCTACAACGGCATAATCTCAGCGGTCACCAGTTTTGGCCTGTTCGTTGAACTGAGTGATATCTACGTTGAAGGCTTGGTGCATGTCACTGCGTTGAACAATGATTATTACAAGTTTGATCCGATACGCCATCGCCTTACCGGTGAAAGCTCGGGACGTACTTTTCGTTTAGGTGACAGCATTGATGTCCGTATCGCACGGGTAGATCTCGATGAACGCAAAATTGACTTTGTGCTGAAAGATTCTGGCGAACAAGCCGCCGCAAAACCGGCAGCAAAGCGTAGTAAGAAGTACAAAGGCAAATCACGAGGCAAGAAAAAGAGCTAATGGCAAAAAACTATCATCTATGGCATACATGCCCGTTGAAAGCGCGCTGCGTAATGATCCGGAAAATATCGGGCGTATCTGGATCGATCAACAGGGTCGTAAAGATCGGCTGAGTAAGGTACTGACTCTGCTCGAGGATTGCCGCTTAAGTGGTCTGCCCTGTGATAGTGAGCAGCTGGGTAAATATGCCGGTACACACACCGGCATCAGGGCATAGTCGCGGAGTATTTCGCGGCTAAGACCTTTACCGAGAACAGCTTATACGACTTGCTGGATCATCTGGAAGAGCCAGCGTTTTTGCTGGTGCTGGATGGTGTCACTGATCCGCATAACCTGGGAGCCTGCCTGCGTAGTTGTGATGGGGCGGGCGTGCATGCGGTGATTGCGCCAAAGGATAATTCGGTGGGGTTAACACCGACTGCACGCAAAGTGGCGTCGGGCGCAGCGGAAACCGTTCCGTTTGTGTCCGTCACCAATCTGGCTCGCACCCTTGACCAACTGAAAGAGCGCGGTATCTGGCTAACCGGCACCAGTGATAAAGCTGAGCAAACGCTGTTTCAGTCTAATCTGAAAGGTCCGACGGCTTTGGTGATGGGTGCTGAGGAAAAAGGAGTGAGACGCTTAACTGAGGAGCGGTGTGATTTTCTGATTTCAATACCGATGGCCGGACAGGTTTCAAGTCTGAATGTATCAGTGGCGACCGGCGTCTGTTTGTTTGAAGCCGTGCGACAACGATCTATTTAGCTAAGCCCTCATGCAAAAATCATCAAGTATTGTTACGCCTACATCCTTTAGTGCAGTTTGGTTGTATGGCTAAGGACTTTTGCCATGCTACTTGCACAAAATAAAACAGGTTTGATCCGGCGCGAATCAAACCTGAAACACTTTCAGCCCATTTATTATTATTTAGCCCTAATTTTTATAATTGCATTGAGGAGTCAGTATTTGGCTCAACTTCTCAATGCTGCGATGTCCTTATCTGCTTAGTAATTTAACGAATTGACTGTTTTTCGTACACCCCTTAATCAAGGGGGTCGTATTTTTCCCTATATACCCCAAATAGGGGATGCTCAAAAATTCAACCATTAGATTCCGGCAACCTTCTGCATTGGCAAGCACTGGATTTATCCGGAATCCCCTTTTTCAAAGCAGGCAAAACAGCCAGTCAAATTTAAAGTGACGAAAGGGAAGGTTAAATCGCGCTTTAGTCTCTCTACCCCTACCGACCATCCTGAATACTCCGTTTCATAAACTGAATCACTACTAATATCCCCTTAAACTTATGTACAACTATTGGAGGGCGTAAAATGCAAGCGAAACACATGTCCATGTGTAAATAATTCGAACCTGGCCAGTTTTTCAGCCTCAAATTAACACTCGGCAAACAACCAGTAATAACAATCAAGTTAAATTTAATGCCAATAACAACCTGGGTAATAATAGTGCCAACGATGGCCTCATGATGGGTCTGATGATTGTGCTGGTACAACTCTTGATCCAGCAGTTCAATAATAATGGTCAAAAACCAGGATCAACACTCCAGCCAAAACGGCGAGTCATCACAACTCAGTTTTTCAGACAAAGGACAAGGGTCTGCTACTCGATGCTATTGGCGTTGATGCTAATTCAGGCGCTCAGATTAATAGAGTGGATGATATAGATGCCTCTGCTACCTTAAAATGGTGGTGATAATGTCGAATGGCAAAATAATACAAACCTGAACAATCACAATGTGACCGACGCTGAATCCCGTCAGTTTATCGAGTTACGTAACCCACCCGGCACAGCAAAGCTTCCATTAACCAGCCAACAGAGCACCTTACTTGAGGGCCGCTATAACGCTGAAAAAATCACTATTGCTGATAATAACGGAGACTCACGTATTAGCACCGGCGATTTTCTAACCGGTATCCAGACACAAGGTGATAAGAAAGTACAAATAGATATTCCGGTAGATAATGCATTGCTTGGCTTATTAAACGGCTAAGAATCTCCCACAGAATAAAAATCCTAATGGGGCTACATCGTGATGGGTGTTTAATAAGCCAAACACCCTGATACCCTCTCTCGTTGCAAACTTTCAGCAAAGATCAGGGTCTATGACAGTGATATATACTAATCAGGAAACTGATAAATGCATCACAGGGCTAATAAAGCAACAAGACTCATCCATTATATTTTTCCTCATTGGTTGTCTAAGCCTCAGTGGAGTGCTTCATGCCGCCCCCTATCAGAAGATTAAGCAAAGCACACAATTCCCGGGTGCCGGGTGCCGTGCATGACATAAGCCTCTTAAATAATCATAAAGCGCTGCTGGCCACTTATGGCGAGGGGAGTAGCTTTTGCTGATATCAGCAAACCTCACTCACCACAGATCATCCATACTTCGCAGCTTTTCTAAACAAGCTGAATCGATGGTTTTATCCGGAAATCAGCAAATAGTTTATATTGCTAATGGCTCAGCAGGACTGGATATCCTTAAACTATCACCCAATGGTCAGATGGCCTTACTCGGACGTATGAACACACCTTCCTATGCCTTCGATATCACCTTGTCACCCGACGGCAAGGTCGCCTATATTGCGGATAACGACAGCGGTGTCATTATTACTGATGTGAGTAATCCCGCTAAAACCAAGAACAATAGCCCATATCCCCAGTCAGGCAAGCTCAGCCAGCGTTACCTTGTCCCCGTAACGGCCAGGTTCTGTTTATTGCTGATCAGGCACATGGTATTAAGATCATTAAACGTCGCCCATCCAGCCAGCCCGCGTTTGGTAAAGCAATTCACTACACAAGGACATGCGCAGGATATTGCTGTATCCCATGACGGAAAACGACTGTTTTCAGCCAACAACACGGGGGGCCTGCAAATCTTTGACATTAGCCATTTACAGAAGCCACACAGCATCGGTATTGCCAAAACCAGTAATGCCTTTGGGTGACTTTATCCAAAGATAACCAAACCGCGTTTATTGCCGACCTGTTTGGCGGTGTAAAAGTCGTTGATGTCACTCACCCGGAGAAAACCGTTAATCCGCCAAACCTTGAAAACCAATGGCAACCCGGAAAAAAACCACCCTGCACGCTAATGGTAAAACCGCTTTTTATTGCTGATGGTAAAATCAGGCATGATTATTATCACTTTTTATTAGCATTCCCGACGAACGTAGCTGTTTCAGCTCTCAATGGCGAAAGTCTGACCTATACTTATAAGACAGGCACAAGCAAGTTCCAAGCTCACCCCCGATGACATTCCGTGCATGGATGCATTGCCGTTATTCCAAATGTGAGCTTGGTTTATCGAGCGCTGGTCTGAAGCCGCTACTTAAGGATAATGCGATGGCGAGGGAATTGACATTTATCATGATCGGCCAGTCTAATATGGCTGGCTGGACGGAAAGCAAATTTCACGAACTGCCCGGCTGGCTTAAAGTAAAACCACGTCAGGTACATTTTTACCAGCACGGCCGTCTATCTCCATACACACAACAACCCGGCGGTCGGGTTGGGCCGGAAGTTTCCTTTGCCAAATTTATTGCTGCCTGGTATCCGGGACGTCGGATTAACATTATCAAATTGGCTGTAGGCGGCACATCGATTTATGACTGGGC
The DNA here is from genome assembly GCA_947561585.1 of Caprella mutica. Lineage (NCBI taxonomy): Eukaryota > Metazoa > Arthropoda > Malacostraca > Amphipoda > Caprellidae > Caprella > Caprella mutica. The sequence goes on from CANNZV010004825.1 coordinate 9,663, forward strand.
GAGAATATGGAACCCACGCATCTCCTATCGTATGACGGAGAGCCGGATTCGTAACAGTTTATATGCCTTATTAAAACGCCAGGTTTTTAACAGTCATGTACTGGATAACAACAAACAAATCAGTGGCATTATCTGGATGCAGGGAGAGCGTGATGCTAAATACCCACAAGCCGCCAACGCTTACCTTGGTAATCTGCGTGCTCTGATTTATGACTTACGGCGTGAATATAAAAGTCCGAAGGCACCCTTTATTTTAGGCAGAATTAACCCTCCAAAAGGCCACCGACCGGCAGTAGACACCATTCGCCGGGCGCAGATAAAAGTCGCTTCACAAGTACCACTCACCCGCTGGGTCAATACCGATGGCCTCGGCAAAGCAGCGGATCAGGTTCATTACAACACTAGGGGGCAAATCATGTTAGGGCGGCGTTTTGCTGAAGCATTCCGGCGCATATACCGTGATTGAGAAATACATAGCTTCCGGAGTGAGCACAGCTTATAATGGGCGTTCACCAGATTTGGTTTCTACATTTTATCGGGGGCGACTTGGCTTCGACGTGGATTACAAACCCTGGGGAGCATGCAGTGGGTGTGATGACCACTTAAACACTAGTCTCAAACTATAGTCGCAAACGACGACTCATACGCACTAGCAGCTTAATAACCTGACTTAGTGCTGTCCGACCGATGGAGTGCTTGTGCTTCGCGGGTTTCGGGCATCATCTCTCACAAGATCGCACCAAAGCTTGTTCAGGGCGGCGGTACTAAAATCTAACTGAACTCACCTGCAAGCCAGCCTGTCTTTCGGCGGGATGCGGGTTAAACAAAAGAGAGACTAAGCATGTAGCGCCTTCAGGCAGCGGATTTGCGGACGGGGGTTCAATTCCCCCCGCCTCCACCACTTAATGCCTTATTTAGTGAATAAAAACAGCCACTTATTACAGTGGCTTTTTTATGCCCAACTCAAAATACCCACCTCGAAAGTTAACACTCTAATCCACCTTGTCATAAGTAGATTGCAGACAGCTTTCACACACGTATTCCGAAAGTTCGACCCACTAACCACTATCAGCCTGATAGTACTCAAGTGAAAGAGAGGGAGAAACAACGGAAAGAACTGCCTCAGTCACACCCCGTTGACTAATCATGCTAATCGCTTCGACCAGCACGGCTTCAGTGATGACTAACTCAGCTTGTGCAGGCAAGCTCATATTCATAAATGCCAAAGCTGATCCTAATGGTGACAAGCTGGGGTTGTAAGCTGCGTTCTCAGCATAACGGCCGGTGTAAGTCACATCGTTCGGCCCCTTAAGAGCAACGCCACTATAGCCACTCGTGTACGGGGCATAACTTGCATTGGCGGCACCAAGCGCCACTTGGGCAGTGTCGCCCAGGCCTGAAGCCGTTAAACCGTGAAATTGAGATTCCATAAGACCACCTTCCACCCCGAGGTCTTTCGGGCCAAAAGCACCCGGCAGATAATGGGCCAAAGGTCGTCTCGTATAAGCAGAATCTTTCGAATCACTGTTTGATTTGAGAAGAATCTCAAACCCCTGTGTTGCCGTCGTTAACTCATAAAGAAACTGCCGACAATACCCGCAGGGTGCAGCATTAATGGCAAGCGCCTGAAGTCCGGTTTCACCATTTAGCCAGGCATTGTTCGTTGCGGACTGTTCGCCATGAATGCTAAAACTAAGTGCCTGCCCGGGGAATTCCATATTTGAGCCAAAGTAAAGATTACCCGGGCCAGCCGAGGGGGTATCTGACGGCATACCGAGAGCCACCGCACCGACATGGAATCCTGAGATGGGAGCCCTTGCGTATGCCGCAGCCACCGGCAACAACTGAACCATGAGGCTGCCAATTTCAACGCACAATTCGTCAAGCCATGATGATGCTAGCCCGGAAGGAATTACCGCACGTGTTGAGAGTACTTCACGCAGATCTGCCCGGATCTTTGGGGGAAAGCCTGATAATGCAGCTTCAAATGGCGTGTCTTGTGGCATCGTAATTAGCCTCTTTTACTTATGATGAGGTGCAGCTGTCTAATTGGCTCTATACTAATGAATTACCGACACCGCCTTACCAGACTCGATATCATATAAATCGATACTAACACCATCCTTTCTCATCACTAACCACAAACGACCATCAGAAGTCAGTGTTGCCTCAGACCCCGGAATTTCACGCCGATCACCACTAGCCAAATCCATAACTGACAAACTACTCGCCCCGCTACCTGAGCTACTTGAAGCAGTAGAAACAGAACGGATAAAGACACGATTGTTATTCGAATCTACCGCCACCACATTGTCATCATCAGCAAAATATGGAACAGCAGCACCTTCGCTAACAACTGTCAAAGCACCACTCTGCAAGTCCATCATAACTACATCGTCAGTTGCATCTATATCAAATTCCGTGTATTCAACCTGGCTTCGTTTGGTTCCTACTAAACGATTATTAGGCAAATCCAGCTTCCAGTCATCATCCGCCAATGGCTCTGCAATATGTGTAAAAGAGGTGTAAACACTGCGATTACGACTTGTCAGATCCACTGCCAGTATTCGTCCGCTATCGATCACTAATATACGATTTTCAGCATCATCAAGCACAATATCAGCTATATCCAAAAACTCAGGACCGCTTCCCAAAGGCGTGTTGGTTAAGGGGGTTCATTCCTGAAAAGTAACTAAATGCCATAGTATCCCAATCAAACTGCAATAAAACTGACGTTCCGGTCGATTCACCCCAATAAGTACCCAGCCGGGCAGTTACTATTAAACGGTTGTTTGAAATAGCAATTGCCTGATCAAGAAAAGTAATACCGGCGGGTACCGAAAATTCATCGATTGTTTGCTGGCCTGATATTAAATCGACAGTGATGAACTGAGGCGTTTCTTCAGAGCGATCAGGATCAAATTTTCTTTCAATCACCAATAACTTCTGTTCTCCCGGAGTATCCACGACAAGCGGCTCTTCGGAAGCATCATAAGACCAATCATTAAGCTCCCAGAGTCGATCCCCGCCCAGATCCATCATCCAATAGTCCGTTTGAACGACCTGAAGCCAGGTCAATCTGAATCTGGCGATTTTCCGGTTTGACCGGAGATGCCGTAGTGACCCACAGTTGATCCTCGAATGGATCGAAACTCAGTTGGTTTTGGTAATGAACAACCGCCTCTTCGAAAGGGAGGAGAGGTAGAGGTAAATTAATGGATGTTGGCATTACCTCAAGTGTACTCAAATCAACTGCTGTTAGAGCCGACACACCCGCCCCCCAATTGACCAACAAACGGTTTCGTGTACTATCAATCACTAAATCAGGCTCACCGTCAGCAATCAATCGCTCCTGAGCGGTTTGTAAAACCTGCTGGCCTGTAGCAAGGTCAATACCTCTCAAACTCCCGTATTTTGTAAGAAACAAAAAGCCCGATTATTTGTAATAGCGTAAGCTAATGAAGCCTCACCCAAATCATCATAAGGGTCAGACAAAAGCGTACTCCGACCTGTCGACAAATCAACAGCTTGCACATAATAAACAGAATCACCACTATCACGAATACTGGCCCACAGTAAAATCCGGTTATTAGCATCATCAATAACCATATCCGAAGCTTTACCCAAAGACGTTTCAGGATGACTGAGCTTATTCCATTCACCCGAAGCCTGATTCAACGCATACAATTCATGACCAGATTCTTCATAAATATCACTGCCATATAAATTACCAATGGCTACAACCAAGCGATTTGATGAAGCATCAAATGCCATGGCCTCGGCATGTCCGGGTAAGGCAAATACCATTTTTTCCTGAGCCTGCTGATCAATAAAAACCACCCTATCTTGCAAGCCAGATTCAATATAAAATATCCCGCTGATTAACATAATCCCGCTCATAGAAAGAAAACGTTTCTACAGGTGGACGAGTGAGCATCCATGATTGCTCGCCCACTGCTCCGTGAATGGTGGTTGTAGTAGCGGTATACTTTTTATGACCAAACAGTAGCGGCACTTCAGCCTGCCAGTGCTTACCTGAGGTTAATGTGGCAATCACATTCAGCTGTCTGCGGGCTTTCATCACTGATCACTAAAGAGCGAATATTCCCCGCATCAGCCACAGTACCTCTGAACATTAAAGAAGCGTCAGTAACCAGCGAATTTCCCGTTGGGAATAATAAACTTATGTTTTCAGGATTGGGGCTTTCTGAGGAATTTGAATCACCACCACAAGCCATTAAACTGCCCAGGAAAACAGTTATTATTAGCCGGTAGATGTACATCATCAATAATCGCACTTTGCATTTATCCGGAATGAGGAAATGAATATGAAGCAAGACAATTATAACAAGAACAAAAAAATTTATGTCACCTGGCACTTAGCCTCCAAACTAAATGGAGTATCCCTGCTTTGCGAAGATAAGCCACCAGAATGTTTAGCCAGAAAAGCCATAAACAGATCAATTGAAACAGGTTTCGACCAGTAATAACCCTGCCCCACATCACAATTCATATTTAATAAAGCTGAGACAGACTCCTCGGTCTCCATTCCCTCAGCCACAGTTCGAAGCTTAAAGCGCCTCGCAATATCGAAAATGGCCAGCACCAGGGCGCGGGTCTTTTCAGTGTCATGCAGCTGCATAATAAATGATTTGTCGATCTTCAGCGTTTGTATATCCAGCTCTCCAAGGTAATGCAAATTGGAATAACCGGTACCAAAATCATCGATTGATAGTTTAACTCCAAGTTGCCGCAACTGTTGTAGCTGATCATGTCCATGGGACTGGCTTTCCTGGAAAAGTACGGATTCAGTGAGTTCCAATTCCAGACAATGTGGATTTAACCCTGTCTTCTTAAGAATCTCAGTGACAGAGTTAGCCAGATCCCCTCTCTCTAATACGAGCGCTGATATATTGACCGCAACAAATAAGTTGGAATAGCCCAGACCATGGCAGCGCTTACAGTCTTCACAAGCTTTCTGAATCACCCAATAGGTCAGGTCATGTATCAACCCATGCTGCTCAGCAATCGGAATGAAAACTTCAGGAGAGAGATCTTTACCCTCATGCTGCCAACGAACCAAAGCCTCCATGCCAATAACATCTCCGGTTTTCAGATCAATTTGTGGCTGATAACAAACCCTATATTCCTGATTCTTGTATGCTTGTTGCAGGTGCGTCAGTATTTGAGCATTTTTCTGCTCTTCATCCGTATAAGTCTGATGATGTTCCACCAGAGTATTCTTCCCGGCATATTTGGCACGGTGCATCGCGGTATCGGCCTGGTAGTAGATAGTCTGAAAGTTGTCACCCTTTTTAAGGGTGGTGATACCGATAGAACAGGTTAATTGCAGCGCTTCATCTGAGAGCCAAAATGGCTCAGCAAGTTCATCCAAAATCTGTCGTGTGATATGCCGGATATTTTCCGGCAAACAAATCAACATCACAATGAACTCATCTCCACCAATCCGACAAGCCACCGCCTGGTGGGCATCAGTTATCTGCTTGAGTCGTTTAGCAATTATCTTAAGAGCTGCATCTCCACCCCTGTGCCCGAAACGGGTATTAATAACTTTGAAATTATCAACATCAATAAATAATACAAAGCCCTTTTCACCGGATTTAATGGTGGCGAAGAAATTACCAAAAGACTCTTCACTGTAATAGCGGTTAGGCAGACCAGTCAAAGTATCGTGGGTAGCCAGAAATTGTGCTTTTTGGTGCTTATCCACTAAGCCGGACTGAATATCAAAAAAGTCGCGTACCATCACCTGGATCAACACATAAGCTGCGAACAATATCAGGCAGATATAGATAAAATTCCTAACGCTGAAGTAACCATTACTGGAAGGGTTGTAAGCTTTGATGCCCACCATTTCAAATACAGTAAGGATCGTAACCACAGCAGCTGTAGCCAAAGTAGTGTTACGTGACACCACGGCATTGCTAAAAAATCCTGCAAACATCATCATTATAGGAAAAGCAAACATGGCATGTACGGCCTCATTACCATTAAGCACCAGTTGCATAGTCAGCATAATGAAGGTAGCCAGAAGTGTTAACTGAGTGCCTTGACGAGGTTGTGTCACAGACAATTTCTCCGCGCGTAACATCACGGTGATATAAGGGGCAAAGAGAACGCAACTCAGTGTTTGGTGAAGAAAATAGCTGTCATACACATCATAATCGATCATGTACAGACTACAAGCCCGCGCAAGACCCACCAACATCACAATGACCCCGACAATCCATAAGACACGCACGGTTCGGAGCAATCTTTTATGGATGAGAGGCTGCGTTTCAGCAAAGTAGAGGGATCGGGCACTCCCCTCCGCCTCATTCTGAGTATTCAATTTATCTTCACCATATTTAATTTTTTTGTTTGGCTAAAATAACAATTTATTGGGTTTGATGTTTATCTGAAGCTACTTATTTTGGGGAAAGTAACTAGCGGTATAGCTTATAGTATCACCCAGTTGTAATTTAACAAAAGAGACCTTAATCTCTCGATGATTATCCATCAATATATTGTGCTGTCACAATCCGGCCTACAAACGGCTTATTACATAGTATTCCGTGAAACCCGATAGATACAGGCTTTGAGACTAAGCATTTTGACTATTTGATTCGAGCGGCTGATGTGGGCGCGCGCTCTGTTAGGGCTTATCAGGTTTGCCAGTTCATGAAAATGGCACGGTGTAGTGCCCTCCCTTGATTCGCACGTTTTGTTTTGTAAACGTGGCTTTTGGGAGGGTTAGGGAGGGGTCGACACCACTTAAATTCACTCCAAAAACAGGTTCTTTGCCTGCACCTAATCCAGCAAAACCTTAACCAACCCCAAAACCGGCAACACCATCAACGCCACCAACACCCCGCGCCGCAACAGCTGCTCAGGCAATCGATTAAACAAGTTAGTCCCCAACCAAACCCCGGCCCACATCGGCACGATCGTAAACACCGAAGTCACTAAAACTTCCTGCGTGAAAATCCCGTTCCACCAACCACCGACTAAAAACACCGCCTCACACAACAGGAAATAAATCACCATCGTCGCCCGAAGATCCCGCACCGTCACCCGCGAGGCATTAAGGAACATAGCGATAAACACCCCACCACTTCCGGCAATACCATTATAAAATCCGGCAATCGCCCCCACCACACCCAGGCGCAACACACCGGGGTCAGTCTTCAGCTTTACATCCAGCAACGACACAAGGCCCACCAACACCAGATACACAGTAATCATCACCTGTTGTTGCCAACCACCCGACATCTCGCTTAATAACCAGACACCCAGCAAAATAGTGGGGATACCGCCTATTAATAATGGAGCCAGTACATGCGTTTTTACATCATTACGTATGCCCTGCCACATAATCACACTGGCCGCCATCTCCAGAATAACCACCAGCCCAACCACGGCCACCGGTGGCAACCAGAAGCTACACGCCGCGACCACCAAAGCAGAAAAACCAAAGCCAATTGCGCCACGTACAATGCCCGCGGCCAATACCACAAGGCTCAACCCCACCAGCTCCCAGATACTTTGGGTAAACAGCCATTCATCCACTTTCAATTAGCCCCATAAATAATGCCAGACTGGCACTACGTCGAAGCTTTTTACTTCACTATAGTGCCGCTTCATAATGTCGCATACATGTATTAAAACGCATTAAAATGCTGTTTTATCACAAACACTACACCGCAATGTTATTTTTCGAGACAAAAAATCCCGAAAATTGGGTTTTTATACTCAATAATTGATTGACAGATGAATATGAGATAATTAGTCTCGGTATTCGAGAAAAACTAATCGCAGGAGCCTGCTTAAAATGAAAATGACCCCCAGTGAAGCTTTTGTAGAAACTATGGTCGCCAACGGTGTCACTGACATCTTCGGCATCATGGGTTCTGCATTCATGGATGCAATGGATATCTTCGCCCCGGCAGGCATCCGCCTGATCCCGGTTGTACACGAGCAAGGTGCTGGCCACATGGCTGACGGCTATGCGCGTGCCAGTGGTAAGCACGGTGTGGTAATCGGCCAGAACGGGCCGGGTATCTCTAATTGTGTTACTTCTATTGCTGCCGCTTACTGGGCGCATTCTCCGGTTGTTATGATTACACCGGAAACAGGCACTAACACACAAGGTTTAGGTGGCTTCCAGGAAGCTAACCAATTACCGATGTTCCAGGAATTCGTTAAGTACCAGGGACACGTTGCTAATTCAAACCGCATGGCAGAAATCACTGGCCGTTGTTTTGACCGTGCGATGAGCGAAATGGCTCCATCACAGCTGAACATACCGCGTGATATGTTCTACGGTGAATTTGACGGTGAAATCCCACAGCCTATCCGTATCGACCGTGGCCCGGGTGGCATGCAGTCTCTGGCTGAAGCAGCAGAATTACTGGCGACCGCTAAGAACCCTGTCATCGTATCCGGTGGCGGCGTTGTTATGGCTGACGGCATGGCTGAGTGTGTTGCGCTGGCTGAGCGTTTAGGCGCACCGGTTGTTAACTCTTACCAGCACAATGACTCTTTCCCTGCGTCTCACGCACAATGGTGTGGCCCGCTGGGTTACCAGGGTTCTAAAGCAGGCATGAAACTGATCAGCCGCGCTGATGTTGTTATTGCACTGGGTTCACGTCTTGGTCCATTCGGTACTCTGCCACAACACGGCATGGATTACTGGCCGAAAGACGCGAAGATCATTCAGATCGATGCTGACCACAAAATGCTGGGGCTGGTTAAGAAGATCTCTGTCGGTATTTGTGGTGATGCGAAAGCTGCTGCGATTGCACTGACCGGTATGCTGGAAGGCAAAACACTGGCTTGTGATGCGACTAAAGCAGAGCGTCTGGCTGAAATTGCTGCTGAAAAATCAACTTGGGAAGCTGAGTTGGATGAGTGGATTCATGAAAAAGATCCGTACTCACTCGACATGATTGCTGAGCAGGCTGCTGAAGATGGTAGCTGGTTGCACCCACGTCAGGTGCTGCGTGAGTTAGAGAATGCTATGCCTGCTGATGTCATGGTATCGACTGATATCGGTAACATCAACTCAGTCGCACACAGCTACCTGCGTTTCGAACGTCCTCGTAGTTTCTTCGCGCCAATGAGCTTTGGTAACTGTGGCTATGCATTACCAACAATGATCGGTGCTAAGACGGCTTGTCCTGAGCGTCCTGCGATTGCTTACTCCGGCGATGGTGCATGGGCAATGAGTATGTCAGAAGTTCTGACCGCTACCCGTCACGATATTCCGGTGACAGCGGTTGTCTTCCATAACCGTCAATGGGGCGCAGAGAAGAAGAACCAGGTTGAGTTCTATGATCGTCGTTTCGTTGCGGGTGAATTGAACGACAAAGGCAACGAAAGCTTTGCTGACATGGCTCGTTCCATGGGTGCAAACGGCGTTACTGTTGATCAGCTGGATGATGTTGGCGCAGCACTGAAGAAAGCAGTTGATGCACAGATGAATGATGGCCAAACTACGGTTATCGAAGTTATGTGTACCCGCGAGCTGGGCGACCCGTTCCGTAAGGATGCACTCGCTAAGCCAACGCGTCACTTAGACAAGTACAAAGATTACGTTTAGACCGTTAAACCGTAATCACAATAGTAAACCATGAAAGGAATTAACTTTCACGGTGAGACCCTTTGGGCCAGTAGCTCAGTATACCGGCCCATGATCGACCGCCTTCACTCCAAGGACTCCTCCACTGCGGGGTGACGGCGGTACTTTTTAACACTCCCCTGCGACAGCCGCGTATACTTCAGGATTTTTTAAATATGATCCATACAGGCTCTCAGCCACCAAACAAAGGGTAGTCATCATGAATCCACTCGAGCGCATCCTCCAATCCGCAAAAGCCACTTCAGGACGTATTGTGCTGCCGGAAGGCGATGAACCGCGCACTATCCAGGCCGCTGCGCGTTTACAGGCTGATGGCATCGCCGATATTACCCTGATTGGATCAGCGGATACGATTCGTCAACAAGCCGAAGACTTAGCGGTCATCCTGGGCGATGTTACGATTATCGATCCAGCAAACAGTGAACTAACCGCAAGATTCACCGCAGAAATATTCAAGCTCCGCCAGAAAAAAGGTATCACCGAAGAACAAGCCGCAGCATTAGCCAAAGACCCTCTGTGGTTTGGCAATCTGCTGGTAAGGCTAGGCCATGCCGATGGTGCAGTCAGTGGCGCAGTCAACACCACAGCCAATGTAGTACGCACAGCTCTGCAAGCCGTTGGTGTCAAGCCCGGCACTAAACTGGTATCCAGCTTCTTCCTGATGATATTCGATCAACCGCATCAAGCCATTCAAGGCTCCGCCCTATTCGCGGATTGTGCGCTGACCATCGAACCCGATGCAGAACAGCTCGCTCAAATAGGCTTAGCGACATCAGAAAATGCGCGCCGTTTATTAGGCGAAGAACCCCGCATAGCTATGTTGTCCTTCTCCACCAGTGGCAGCGCTGACCATCCTCATGTAGATAAGGTCGTGGAAGCTACGCGTCTGATCCGTGAGGCTGATGACACACTACTAATAGATGGTGAAGTGCAATTTGATGCCGCCATCGTGCCGGATGTAGCGCAAAGCAAAGTGAAGAATTCACAGCTTAACGGCCATGCCAATGTTTTCATATTCCCTTCGCTGGAAGCCGCGAACATTGGCTACAAAATAGCGCAACGGATTGGTGCCGCCAAAGCGGTCGGGCCATTCCTGCAAGGACTGAACAAACCGGTGAATGATTTATCACGCGGATGTTCGGTGGATGATATTTATAATACGGTAGCCACTACGGTGGTGCAGGCTGCGGGATAAAACACCCTCACCCCCCGACCCCCTCTCCCTCACAGGGCGAGGGGGAGACAAGATGAGACGCCACTTTCTTTAGCCCCTCGCCCTATCAGGGAGAGGGGTTGGGGTGAGGGTTAACACTCTCGATTTAATCAGTGAGAAATAAGTGAACGAAGTGAATCATACAATGCCAACACAACAAGTTTCAGTACGCGAAGTATTCGGAATCGATAGCGATCTCATGGCTCCGGCCTTTGCAGAGCGCGATGAACATGTTCCTGCGATTGACCCGGCTTACCAGTTCAATCCGGAAGTGACCCTGGCGATTCTTGCCGGCTTTACCCATAACCGCCGCGTGATGATTCAGGGCATGCACGGCACGGGTAAATCCACCCATATCGAACAGATCGCCGCACGTCTTAACTGGCCTTGTCTGCGCATCAATCTCGATGGCCATGTCAGTCGTTTGGACTTGGTCGGTAAAGATACGATTCAGCTGGAAGGCGACAAGCAGGTCACCGCTTTTCAGGAAGGTATTATCCCCTGGTCATTACAACGCCCTGTCGCACTGATTTTTGATGAATATGATGCGGGCCGTCCTGATGTAATGTTCGTTATCCAGCGCTTGTTGGAAAAAGACGGCTACTTCACACTGATGGATCAGAATAAAAAAGCACATCCGGTCTTTCCGTCTGTTTGCCACGGCAAATACGGTTGGACTAGGTAATCTGAATGGCCTTTATCATGGTGCACAACGCCTGAATCAGGCGCAGCTGGATCGCTGGAATCTGGTCGCGACATTGAATTACCTACCACATGATCAGGAAGCCGGGATTGTAAAAGCACAAGTGCCTGCGGTAGATAACGAGCTACTTTGATTCCATGGTAAGGACTGGCCACCCTCACACGCCAGGGGCTTTGCTAACGGCGACCTGTCTACGCTTATGTCACCACGCACCGTGATTACCTGGGCGGAGAATCTCGCTATATTCAGTGATGTGGAACTGGCATTTCGCTTATCGTTTTTGAATAAGATGATGAGTCGGAACAGCCGATTGTATTGGAATATTACCAGCGGTGCTTTGGGGAGTGAGGGTAAATGACTGACTCCCGAGGTGGTTATAACCAGCAACATCAGCTAATAGAAAACTATTCAGCAGCCCACCATTCGTGCGCTCACCGGTGAGCGCGACCTTTACTTCCGCTCGCACCGCCTATACCAGGATAACAAACGTCTGCCCTTACCACGCTTCGCATCTACAACTGGATGCTGATACACCGCTGGATGATCTTCGTGGTGTGAGTGATGCGTTGGCGCTGCGGTTGCTGCACAGTGATCGCGCATTGCATGCATTGCATGATTCACTACAACCCGAAGTACCGTTTGAAAGGCTGGTGTTCGAGCTGCTGGAGCAATTACGGGTGGAATCACTGGTACCGGATCATTATCCGGGCATGCGGGAAAACCTGCTTCAGCGTTTCATGAGCTGGAGTCATAAATTCCATGATGACGGGCTTACCGATGGTGCGATTGGCCTGCTACTGTTCACAGTTGCGCAAATCAGCCGTTTACGCTTAAACCGTTATGCGATACCTGAAGAATTTGATGATCTGATGGAATCGACTCGCGCAGGTTTATCACCTTTGATCGGCAATGATTTAAGGGGTCTACAGCAAACACATCATGATCAGGCGGCCTATGCTGTCCATGCGCTGCGCATCGCGAATACCTTGTGGGATCTTGTCGAAGAAAACAGAAGAAATTCACCTGATAAAAAAGAACAGGAAGCAAAGGTTAAAAAGCTTAAGCGGTTGATCCTCCTGTTAAACCAGGGCGATGAGGGCGACGACAGTTTTACTGCAGTACACAGTGGTGTTAGCCGTCTCTTTGTTGAAGGTGGTGAGCAATACCGGATTTTCACCCGTGAATATGACAAAGTGGCAGCAGTCGCTGATCTGATTCACCCCACCCAATTACCGATGCTACGGGAAAGGCAGGACGAACTGTTGCGCCATTCCGGAGTAAATTACTTCCGCCTGTTAAAGCAGCTACAAGCGGTATTTGCGATCCCGCAGCGTAATGGCTGGGATTTTGGCCAGGAAGATGGTTATCTCGATGGTAGCCGCCTTGCGCAACTGGTGACCTCCCCTTCTGAACGCGCCTTGTTTAAGCATGAAGCTCATCCACCACACAGTCATGCTGCGGTGACTTTCCTGCTGGACTGCTCCGGCTCGATGAAAACCCATTCTGACAAGCTTTCGGTAATGATGGAGTTATTTGTTAAAGGGTTGGAACGGATTGGCGTGCACACTGAAATCCTTGGTTTCAGTACGAACAGCTGGAATGGTGGCAATGTCCTGAAAAAATGGCGTGCTAAAGGCCGCCCAGAAAATCCCGGGCGCTTGTGTGAAAACCTGCAACTGATTTTCAAAGATGCTGATACGAGCTGGCGTAAAGCACGGCATACAATTCCTGCCCTGTTGAAAAACGATTTATACCGTGAAGGTGTAGATGGCGAAGCGGTTGATTGGGCCTGTAAGCGTTTATTAAAGCAGGATATTGAGCGTCGTCTGTTGATAGTTGTATCTGATGGTTGTCCTATGGATGCGTCGACGAATCATGCGAATGATGAATTTTATCTGGATAATCATTTGCAACAGGTGGTAGGACGCTATGAACAACAGGGACAGATTGAGATTTATGGTCTTGGGGTTGGTATGGATTTGAGTCCTTATTATCGTCGGCACCTGCCTGTTGATCTAACACAGGGCGTGGATAATCGGATGATGGCGGATATTATTAATTTGTGGCGGCGGTGAGCATGACCCATCAAACCCAATTACTAGCCTTACTAAATCCCTATCAACCCGCAGATAAAATCGAATCCGCACACCACCAACAGATACAGGACTTCGTCACAAACACGCTTGCCTGTACCAGCCGCCAAACACTAGTCGGACATGTCACAGCCTCAGCATGGATACTATCGCCAGATACTAATGCTGCACTCTTAACGCATCACCGCAAACTGGAGCGCTGGTTACAGCTGGGCGGGCATATTGACGAGAGGGATGAATCAATTCAGGCCGCTGCACTGCGCGAAGCGCGGGAAGAAAGCGGGATACAGGACTTACAGCTGCTGGATGACGGTTTGTTTGATGTTGATGCCCATATCATTCCCGTACGAAAAACAGAACCGGAACACTACCATTACGATGTGCGTTTTATATTCATAGCGCCTACGCGTGATTTTGTAGTGAGCGAAGAATCCAATAATCTGGCCTGGGTCGATCTCAACAAGATCAGCGAACTGGTCAGCGATGAATCTGTTTTGCGGATGGCACGGAAATCAGCTGACCCAGACTGAAAGTCTTTGCGCCGTCTTATTCCTCACTATTTTCCTTATGTGACACATGGCGTAAGACTTTATCAAGCGCACGGGTAGGTAGAATCCGCCTTAAAAACCCAAACAGGTGGGTTGGGAATGTGACCGCATAACGTGCTTTAGGCCGATTACTTTCCAAGGCATGTATCACCTTCTTTAACACCGCTTCCGGTGGCAATGTAAATGGAGCCGCCGGGCCTTCCATCTCAAGACGCCGGATTGATGCCTTGTACTTACGATGATGGACACTGCCCTCAATATCCACATTCTCGCGCATCGCCTTTAGCGAATTTTTACGAAAGTCGCTCAACACCGGGCCGGGCTGGATCAAACTGATATGAATACCCGTATTATATAGCTCAAGGCGCAAGGTATCGGCCATACCCTCAATCGCGAACTTGCTGGCGTTATAGCTGCCACGAAATGGCAGGGCAATGATCCCCAACACAGAGCTATTATAAATAATCCGGCCCTCACCCTGGCTTCGCATAATCGGTAACAGTAGATTGGTTAGTTGATGCCAGCCAAAAACGTTAGCCGCAAACTGCTTTTCCAGCACTTCCCGCGAAATATCTTCCAAAGCGCCAGCCTGGCCATACGCACCATTATGAAAGATGGCATAGACTTCATTATTAGTGCGCATCATCAATTCACCGGCACAACCTTTAACACTTTCCGGGTCAGCCAACTCCAGAGGAATGACCTTAAAACCTTCGCCCTCAAGGCGCTTAATATCCTCAGGTCTACGTGCTGTAGCAAACACGTTATAGCCTTTTTCACGCAAACCTTTGGCCACACAATAACCAATTCCGCTCGAACAGCCCGTCACCAAAACATTTCGCATAACAATCTCTGTTAATTTCCGTTGAATTCGCTCATAGACACCCCTATTATTGCCCAAAACCGAGATATCAGGAGACACTCGTTCATGCCTATCTACGATTATCAATGTACGGCTTGCGGTCATGAAATGGAAGCCCTACAAAAGATCAGTGATGATCCTTTAAAAGACTGTCCAGCTTGCCAGCAAGCGAATTTGAGCAAAAAAGTCACTGCAGCAGCCTTTCGTCTGAGTGGGTCAGGCTGGTACGAAACAGATTTTAAGAAAGGGGATAAAAAGAACCTGACTGAATCAAAAAAAGAGGATTCAGCCAAGAAGGACAAACCAGCCCCTGAAGCCAGTAAAACAAAGGCTTCCAGCACACCAAAAACTGAAAAATAATTACGATTTAGTGGCATAAAATAATGTTGTTTTTATGCCACTAGAACCTGTAAAAAAACACTCAAACCGCCTCCCTTTGTCGGAAACCAGCCACCCTTTATTGCAATCTTGCTCTGCACATATCAAAATTATCTCAACAAATAACTTTTACTAATAATAAAAACAAATGGAGTTACCCCATGAAAAATACCATTCTGTTCTCTGTAATGAGTGCCGCTCTTTTATCAATGAGTACTGTTTCTGCTGGCGGTGGAAGCCTGTTCGGTGGATCAGGTGAATCAACTGCAATGGACAGTATCTACCTCGGTGGTGGCATAGGCCAGGCCACATCACGTTGCATGCTTGCTGAATCAGATGGCGACTGCACAACTGATGGCTGGAAAGTTTACGGTGGTTATAAATTCACTGACAACATCGCTGTTGAAGCTGGCTACTACAATCTGGGCAAAGCTGAAGAGAGCACAACTCACGAAAGCCTAGGCAAGGTAGAAGCGAGCGGAGAAGCAACAGGCTTTGGCCTGGCCGGTATATATTCACATGAAATCATCGACAACCTTGAAGTTTTCGGTAAAGCAGGTTTAATGAACTGGAATCTGGAAGGTAAAGCCAGCAGCTCTTATGGTAGTGAAACTGAAGAGCAGGACGGCACCAGTCTGTTACTGGGTGTTGGAGCTGCCTACAAGTTCACTGAAAACCTGGCAGTACGGGGCGAATACGAGCGTTACACTGCAGAGTATCAAGATGATCTGAGTGATAGTAGCAGTACTGAAGAAAGCGATGTAGACATGCTGTCTGCGGGCCTCACCTTCTCAACTTACTAAAGCAGAAGATTAATCGCGACGGGTACCGGGTGTCTCCGTATCCGTCGCTTTTCCCTACCCCAAATAAAAAAATATAAGGGAACCTACAATGAAACAAGTATTTTTAGCCGGCTGTATCGGCCTGGCACTGATGAGTGCACCTGCGTTTGCCTATGACTACTCGTATACTGAAACACCGGAAACCAGTAATGGCTTTGAGAGTATATATGCCGGTGCCAGTGCAGGCATTCTCGGCGGCGATGGCGGTGAAGTGTGTGATGGTTATGACATTAACTGCATGTCATGGAAAGGCTATGTGGGTTATCGCACTAGCGAGCACCTGGCTTTTGAAGGCGGCTATCATAGCTTAGTCAATTCCCGCTCAAGTACCACCCAACACGATGTCGATATTAGCGCGCTTTCCCTCTCAGTGGTCGGTATTACTACCATCAAAGACCTTGAGTATATGCCTGAGCGTAAGGATCTCGAGGTATTTGGCAAACTAGGTATGGCAGCCTGGGACAGCAAGATTGATCCGAAATTCGTAAACGACACACCCGCAAACGACGGCACAGACTTTTTACTGGGTGGTGGCGCACAAATGAAGCTCAGTGACAATGTGGGGCTTCGTGGTGAAATAGAGTATATCGGTGGCGATGTTGATAGCACAAATTACAGTGCAGGTTTCACGTACTCTACGTTCTAAACTACTCAATTCCACTTAACTTATATCTATTGTTGACCCGATGACCTGCTGTTACAGCAGGTCATCTTCTATATTAGCACTCAATCCTGCTTGCACATCTAGCTGGCAACGCTTACCATTTCGACCTTTTCAAAAGAATACTAAAATCAGGATCAAAGATGCGTAGTCATTATTGTGGGCAGGTGGATGAAAACCTGTTAGGTCAGGAAGTTACCTTGTGCGGATGGGTTAATCGTCGTCGTGATCACGGGGGTGTAATATTTATTGACCTGCGTGACCGTGAAGGTTTGGTACAGGTCGTTTTTGATCCTGATCGTGAAGAAATTTTTGCTACTGCGGAGCGAACGCGTAATGAATTTGTTTTGCAGGTCAAAGGCAGAGTGCGTAATCGCCCGGAAGGTACCATCAATGATGGCCTGCATAGCGGTAAGGTTGAACTACTCGGACTAGAACTCACCGTTCTTAATGCTGCCGAGACACCTCCTTTCCCACTTGATGATGAGAATGTCGGTGAGGAACATCGCCTGACTTATCGTTATATCGACCTGCGTCGTCCTGAAATGCAACACAACCTCCAGTTACGCGCTAAAGCCACCGGCTACATGCGACGCTTCCTGGAAGATGATGGCTTTCTGGACATTGAAACGCCGATGCTGACCAAAGCGACGCCGGAAGGTGCACGCGATTATCTAGTGCCTAGCCGAACGTTCCCTGGCAACTTCTTTGCCCTCCCACAATCACCACAACTATTTAAACAGTTGTTGATGATGTCCGGCATGGATAGATATTACCAATTTGCACGTTGTTTCCGCGATGAAGACCTTCGTGCAGATCGCCAGCCTGAATTTACCCAGCTGGATATTGAAACCTCTTTCGAGGACGAAGAAGGCATCATGGGCAGCACCGAAACCATGGTGCGCGGCATGTTCA
The DNA here is from genome assembly GCA_947561585.1 of Caprella mutica. Classification (NCBI taxonomy): domain Eukaryota; kingdom Metazoa; phylum Arthropoda; class Malacostraca; order Amphipoda; family Caprellidae; genus Caprella; species Caprella mutica. The sequence continues at coordinate 27,518 of CANNZV010004825.1, forward strand.
GGCAACTGCTGGATGTAGAACTGCCTGAAAACTTTCAGCGCATGACTTATGCTGAAGCCATGGATCGCTATGGTTCTGACAAGCCTGATCTGCGTATTCCGCTGGAACTGGTCGAAGTCAGCGATTTGATGCAGAACGTAGAATTCAAGGTCTTCGCCTCCCCTGCTAAAGATGAAAACAGCCGGGTTGCCGCAATGCGCTTGCCCAAAGGCAGTGATCTGTCTCGCAAGGACATCGATGAGTACACCAAGTATGTTAGTCGTTATGGTGCCAGAGGCCTTGCTTACATAAAGATCACCGACGTTGCCGCTGGCCGCGAAGGCATGCAATCACCGATTCTGAAATTCCTGCCTGATGAAACCATTAGCAGCATTATGGAACGTGTGGGTGCTGAAGATGGCGATCTGGTTTTCTTTGGCGCAGACAAAGCCAAGGTAGTTAACGATGCTCTCGGCGCATTACGCGTTAAGGTAGGACTGGATCGTAATTTACTAACCAGTGAGTGGGCCGCACTTTGGGTAGTCGACTTCCCAATGTTCGAATGGGCTAATGATCGCTGGAATGCATTACACCATCCGTTTACCGCACCTTCCTGTTCTGTAGAAGAACTGAAAGCCGATCCGGGTAAAGCCTTATCGCGTGCTTATGACATGGTATTGAATGGTACTGAAGTGGGCGGAGGTTCTATCCGTATCCACGAATCAGATATGCAAAGTACTGTATTTGACTTACTGGGTATCAGTGCTGAAGAAGCAGAAGAGAAGTTTGGCTTCCTGCTTAATGCACTGAAGTACGGCTGCCCTCCGCATGGCGGACTGGCGTTTGGTTTAGACAGACTGGTGATGTTAATGACTGGTAGCCAGTCCATTCGTGATGTTATGGCCTTCCCTAAGACACAAAGTGCTGCATGTCTGCTGACATCTGCACCTGCTGATGTGCCTGCGAAGCAATTACGTGAGTTGAGTATTCGGGTGAAGTTGCCTGAAACAGAATAAGGCATTCTGAAAGCGCCCCTCTTTGATGAGAAGGGGCGTTAGCAAAGCTTAGGCAACGGAAAGAAATTAGCTTTCCCCCCTCAGATAAAGAGGGCGATAACAACTTCTTAAGTATTGGACTGTGGTGGTTGCGCAGGTGCACCGCCTGTACCGGCCTTTGCCTCAGATGGCTTTCTCCGACGTCTGCGTTTTTTCTTAGGCGCATCCGGAGGTACCGCATCACCCGTCGCAGCTTTTACTGGTTGAGCATTTACGGCTTGCGCAGGTTTTGGCCCACTCCCTTTCCCTCCAGGTGTCCGCTTGCGGTTATTTCTTTGGCTACTCTTATTACCTGAATCAGAACGTGGTGGTCTGCCGCCGCCCTTTGAATTTTTGCCGCCTGATGGGCGATTACGTTCAATCCGCTTCGGCTTTTCAAGCTCAGGGAGCATCTCAGCACTAATAGAAGTCACCGGAATCGACTTGCCGGTATATTCTTCAATATCAGGCAGATAGAAAGCCGTATCTTCACAGGCAAAGCTATGAGCTTCACCCGAGGCACCTGCACGGGCAGTACGCCCAATACGGTGTACATAATCTTCAGCAATCTGAGGCAAGTCAAAGTTAAAGACATGTGTGATGTCATTAATATGTAAACCACGCGCTGCCACATCGGTTGCGATCAATACCTGGTGGACGCCATCAGAAAACTCCTGTAACAGGCGCTCCCTCTTGTTTTGACGCACATCACCTGAAATCAATGCCGACTTGATGCCATTGGTTTTCAAATAAGCATCGATATTCTCTGCATTGTGTTTAGTATTGACAAACACAATAGCGCGGAATGGCTTAAGTTCACGCACCAAACCAACCAGCAGGGGAATTTTTTCCTGATTGGCGGGATAGTAAATATGCTCAACAATATTGTCAGCGCTAACAGACTCGGTTTCGATTTGAATCGGCACCGGGTTATTCATATGTTCATAGGCAAGCTCCAGGACTTTTTGTGAGAGCGTTGCTGAAAACAACATGTTTAAGCGCTTGGTAGGTGCTGGCAATTTACGCAACAGATAGCGCACATCCTGAATAAAGCCCATATCGAACATACGATCTGCTTCATCCAACACCAACGCCTGAGCTTGGTTCAGATGAAAAACCCTTTGCTTCAGGTAATCGATAACCCGCCCAGGCGTACCAATGAGCAAATCTACAGGCTGTTCAAACTGACGGCGTTGCTTTTCATAAGCAGCTCCACCATAGACCAGGACACTGCGTAATCCGGTATGTTTGCCCAACTCTTCCGCATCGCGTGCAATCTGAATTGCCAACTCACGAGTAGGCGCCAAAATAAGACAGCGCACTGAACCAGGCTGAGGGTTTTCTATCGGCTGATCAAGAAGACGCTGAAATACAGCGACCAAAAATGCCCCGGTTTTACCGGTTCCGGTTTGTGCTTGCCCGGTTACATCCCGCCCTTTTAAAGCAAGTGGCAGAGTTTCAGCCTGAATCCGCGAGCACTGCTCAAAGCCAGCTTCATTTAACGAAGCCAGTAAGCGGTCATCCAGGCCGAATGAATCAAAACGTGTTTCACTAAGATACTGATTTTCCATCGACGCAGCATAACATAATTCTACCGATAACAGGATATTCAGGACTATGCTGAATCAACAGGCCAATCCCACTGCTTCAGTAACAAAAAACCCCACAGAAAAAATGACTGTGGGACTTGAACATCAGCCGTCATATCCCATCAATCTGGGCAAAAACAAAATCAGATCAGGGAACAAAGTCATAATTAGCAAAGCAACGATCAGGATGAAAATAAACGGCACCACTTGCTTGATGATCCCAGCCAAAGGAATCCCCGTCGTGCCATTAATAACAAACAGCAAAACCCCGTAAGGTGGGGTAATTAGACCGATCATAAGATTAACAATCGCAATAACCCCAAAGTGGATCAAATCGATCCCCAATTCACGACAAGCAGGAATCAATAAGGGAATAATGACCAGGATTACCGTCGTAGCATCCAACAAACAACCTAATAACAGGAACACCAGATTGACCAACAACAGGAAAGCCAGTGGCGATAAGTCCATTGCATCAATCAAACCAGCAATTTGTGTAGGGATATTTTCAGTTGCAACAATATAATTGAAAATCAGTGCCGCACTAATAACCAAGCCAACTGACGCCGAGGAATACACACTTTCTTTCAGCGCCGCATAAAGCTCCTTCAGACTGATTGAACGATAGACCACCGTAGCCAGAAGAAAGGCATAAGCTGCTGCCACGGCTGCTGCTTCAGTCGGAGTCGTCACACCCCCATAAATGCCATATAACAAAATTGCCGGCATCATTAAGGCAGGTAATGCACGCAATGTAATACGTGGCAATTCCTTTCTCGGTGTCCGGGGCTCCTGAACGACATTAAGACGGCCCGCCTGAATCCGGTTCATGATCATCAGCACAAGGCCCATAAGGAGACCTGGCACTAACCCCGCAATAAACAGGTAGCCAATTGAGGCACCAGATACCAGGGCATAGATCACCATCGGAATCGAAGGGGGGATAATTGGCCCGATGGTGGCTGAAGCTGCAGTCACAGCGGCTGCGTAACTGGGCGGATAACGTCCGTCTTTAGTCATCATATTAATGATAACGCGCCCTACTCCGGCCGCATCTGCAACCGCTGAACCCGACATCCCGGAGAAAATCAGGCTTGAGACAACATTTACATGCCCCAGACCGCCACGCAGATGCCCAACTACTGCGACACAAAACTGCAATAAGCGATCCGAAATTGTTCCGGCATTCATAATGTTAGCAGCAACAATAAACAAGGGTACAGCCAACAAAATGAAGCTGTTATAAATGCCCTGAATAATCTGCTCACCGGCCAGTGCAATGTCCTGGCCACTGACAAAAAGGTAAACAATCGCACCAATGATCATTGAAAATGAAACGGGTGCGCCAAAAGCGGCCATTAAAAGCACCACCACCAAACATAAAGTAAAGGCAATACTCATAATTGTACCTGCTCTGGTTTAGGGTGATTAATACTTGGATCGTCTCCAGCCTCACCAGGGCGGAAAAAACGATATACGTCCCAGGCATAACGCATGATAATTACGCCGAGAAAGACACCATAAATACTGAAGACATAATCAAGACGAAGCTTAAGAACAGCACTCTTCTTAATTTTGTAGAAAAGGATGTAATCCCAGGTCGGTAAAAAGCTTATTCCAAAGCCAACAATAATGCCGATGGCGGTAATGAGGAAAAAAGCACGTTGCAGCTTACGGGGAGAGTTTTCATACAGGATATCAAAGCGGATGTGATCACTGCTTCGCAAACAGAACGCACCGGCCAGGAAAATTAGCCATAACCAGAGCGTTAAACAGACTTCAAGGGACCAACCCAATGGGTTATTAAAAAAGTACCTGGAGACAATCTGTATGCAGAACAAGAGAAACATCGCAGTCAGCATAAGGACTGCGATGCCATCAGCCATTTTCCGTATTCCATCAAAAATTCTGGTCACGGTATGGCCTCCGAATTAAAGGTTGTTAATTTTCTCAACCAAACCTTCAGGCCAGGTTTTAGAGAAATCAGATTCCATATAAGCTTTCTGAACCGTCTCACGGAACGCTTTCAGATCAGGCTCATAAACCTTCAGACCTTTCTCACGAAAGAAATCAGCCAGTTCATCTTCCAGCTTCAGCTGGTTCTGACGACCATACTCAGCCGCCTCATCAGCAGCTTTCTGCACAGCTTCCTGCTGTTCTTTGCTCAGGCTATCGAACACCTTCTTCGAAATCGCCAGATAGTTAAGATCAACCAGATGGCTGGTCAGTACGATCTGTTTAGTAACTTCGTAGAACTTTGCATCTTTATCAGTCGGCAGAGGATTGTCCTGGCCGTCAACCGCACCTGTTTGCAAAGCGGTGTAAACTTCAGCAAAAGCCATCGGTGTAGGGTTTGCACCTAATGCCTTACCCAGAAATTGCCATGCATCAGAACCCGGCATCCGCAGCTTCACACCCTCCAAATCTGCGGGTGTCTTAATTTCCTGGTCAGTACGTAAGTTAAGTTGGCGACGCCCCAAATACATTACTGACAATAGTTTCACACCCAAGGTGTCTTCAACTTCTTTCTTTAACGGCTCCATGAAGTCAGCATTGAACACTGCAACCTGATGTGCCGCATCGCGGTGCATATAGCCCGCAGTGAAAATAGAGTATGCAGGAATGAATTCTGCCAGCTCTTGTGCAGAAGTAATCGTCATATCCAGGTTGCCACGGGCAATCGCTTCCAGATCCGTGCCTTGCTTAAACAGGGAAGAATTCCAATGCGGCTCAAAAGTAGCAAAGTCCTTAACCGCCGGAGCAAACTTCTCAATTAAAGCAACTGCACGCTGGTCAGTTTCAGAACTAGCGGCTGATAATCTCAACTTCAGGTCAGCAGCACTCGCTACTGTAGCTGCACTTAATATGGCAGCCGCAACAACCACTCCAAGCGTGCGCTTCAGTTGATTACGTATTGTTGTATTCAGGGTTTGCATGGGATGTAACTCCTCCAAAAAGTTTATAAAACAACAAGCTTCAATCCTGTTGAGTGGAGGATGTTGGCATACAGACAATACAAATATCAACCCACTTTAGTAAAAAAGTAACTTATTTATAAAAACATCACTCATTATTATCTATGAAGTATCATTAAGAACATGCGACCCATTTGGGGTTATCCACGGTTTGATTATTGTCAATTCATTGGGTATGTTTCAGGATCACGTTTGTAGGGCCCAAAGCCCCTGGAGTAAAAGATCTGATGAGCCTATACGAAACCCTACGTTCTGATATTTTGATGGGTGTTTATGAGCCGGGCAGTAAACTGCGAATAGAAACACTCAAAGAGCGCTACAGCAGTGGCGTCAATGTGCTGCGAGAAAGCCTGACCAGGCTTTCCAGCGAAGGTTTGGTGGATTCCGAAGATCAGAAAGGCTTCCGCATTACGACTGTCAGCTCTGCCCGCTTAAGTGATTTAACACGTTTACGTATCCTGCTGGAATGTGATGGTGCAAAGCACTCCTTTATCAATGGTGGTGTAGAATGGGAAAGTGACCTGGTAGCAGCTCACCACAAGCTGGTTTATGTCGAAGGGAAAATGCGAGAGGATCATCAGCAATATTTCCAGATGTGGCATCAATGTGACTATGATTTCCATGCAGCACTGATTGCCGCTTGTGGCTCGCAAATTCATCAGCACTATCACAAACAGGTTTATGATCAATTCCGCCAATTTGTTGTTGCCGAGCTAAAAACTACCGGGTTTCGCGGCACAGACATTGTCCATGAGCACAGTACAGTCCTTGATGCAGCCTTAGACCGCGACATCGAAGCCTGCTCTATCGCTTTGGCCAGCCACCTTAATGGATTTCTTGATCGCTCACTTGCAGACGATTCCAAAACACAACAATAAAATAGCAGGCTAAAATCAAAAATAGGTGATATTTTTGATTTTAGCTGATAAAGTTCTTTTCCACTACGACAAGGACTCAACCTTTGCCAGACTTAATACTCGGCAAAACAACTAACAGCTATGACAGTCACCTTTCACCCTGATGATATAAAGATGACTTTCATCGTTAAGAGACTGACTAAACTGATGCAAACTCTGAGAATTGCCGTTGTCGGCGCTGGCCTGATTGGCAAAGTTCACATTAAGACGATCCTCGACGACCCCGAATGCGAACTGGCAGCAATCGTTGACCCTAGTGAATCAGCCCGGAGCCATGCGAAGAAGCTTAATACCCCCTGGTTTGCCACTTTGACTGAACTGTTTAATAACGGCAAATCAGACGGCATCATCCTTGCGTCACCCAATAAATTTCATGTTGAACAGGCAATGCAATGTATTGAAGCAGGCATACCTGCTCTTATTGAAAAACCCGTCGCGGATAATATTACCAGCGCAGAAACCTTATTTCAGGAAGCTAGCAGCACCAATGCCGCACTATTAGTAGGGCACCACCGCATGCACAGCCCGATCATGACCAGATCGCGCGAAATAATCGACTCCGGTGCCTTAGGCCAGTTAGTCGCAGCAAATGGCAGCGCACTCTTCTACAAACCGGCGCATTACTTTGATGACGGGCCATGGCGCACAAAGGCCGGTGGCGGCCCCATCTTAATCAATATGATTCATGAGATTGGCAATTTGCGTTATTTGTGCGGCGAAATAAGCAGCGTCCAGGCTATCACTTCGAATAAGCGCAGAGCTTACGAAGTCGAAGACAGCGCAGCCATTATATTTTCCTTCGCTAATGGCGCT
>CANNZV010004826.1:0-34788 GCA_947561585.1 Caprella mutica
TAGATATTTCTTACTAGGTAGGTATTTCTTACTAGGTAGGTATATCTTACTAGGTAGGTATATCTTACTTGGTAGGTATATCTTACTTGGTAGGTATATCTTACTTGGTAGGTATTTCTTACTTGGTAGGTATTTCTTACTTGGCAGAGATGGGCGAAAAGTACATTGAAAGTACTTAAGTACTAAGTACAAGTACTCTTAAATCAATGTACTTTTAGTAGTTGCCCAAGTACTCAAATAAAAAAGTACTTTCAAGTACCAAGTACATTTACAATACGATTCAAAAACTAATAATTTATACTGTTAACTCTGACAGTATATCTTCTGAGTGACTTTTTTCTTTGATAGTACATCATCACAGTGACTCTTTTCTCTGATAACACATCATCACAGTGACTATTTTCTCTGATAGTACATCATCACAGTGACTCTTTTCTTTGATAGTACATCATCACAGTGAATCTTTTCTTTGATAGTACATCATCACAGTGACTCTTTTCTCTGATAGTACATCATCACAGTGTCTCTTTTCTCTGATAGTACATCATCACAGTGACTCTTTTCTCTGATAGTACATCATCACAGTGACTCTTTTCTCTGATAGTACATCATCACAGTGACTCTTTTTTCTTATAGTACATCATCACAGTAACTCACTGTACACGTCCACACGCTTATAATTCGTCAATGTGTTTGGCAAATATTGGTTGTGATATCTAGGTATCACAAAATAAATATTCAATGTACTTAAATTGGTCAATATAACTCAGTCTCATATACATTATTGTATGTCAGAATATATAAATATTCACCTTCACATAAAAGTATACAATGTCTTAGTTTTTGATTCTACTGTTTGACAAACAATTTTCCATGGACCTCTTCAAACTCTAATTTTTATCCAGTTGCTGTAAATACATTCTTCATGAGAAAAAGAACTAATTTTGTAGAGATTTTAGAACTAATTTTTCAAAATCTCTTGACTGAAAGGAAAAGATGTACTTTGCAAATTACTTTTTACTTGGGAAGTAACAAGTACTTGTAAAAAGTACTTCTAAGTAATTATTCAAAGTACTTTTTAGAAAGTACTTGAAGTACTTACTTGTTACTTAGTACTTTTACTTGGTACTTGGGAAGTACTTTCCCGCCCATCTCTGTTACTTGGTAGGTATTTCTAACTAGGTAGGTATTTCTAACTAGGTAGGCATTTATAACTAGATACGTATTTATAACTAGATACGTATTTATAACTAGATACGTATTTATAACTAGATACGTATTTATAACTAGTTAGATATGTATTTATTACTAGTTAGATACGTAGGGCGAAGGTATCAAATTCCGACCATTGCCGTATTCCGGCCTGGTAATTACGTAATTAATTGAAATAAGGTAAGAATTTTATAGGAGAATTTGAGAGGGATCCAATTTCGTCCACCTTGATTGGATGTTCATTAGGCTTAATTGGTTAATCAAAATTATTTATTTATCATTTGAAAATCATATTGGGGATAATGAGAAATTCGTCTTAATTTACTATGACAAAACGTAAGAGTCAAGGTTGAAGGATACTTCATTATTTTAATTGTTTTTTTAGCAAAAACATAAAAGAAATATTGAAAACGTATAAATGAAATATTCCAATGTGTTAAATAATATTTCACATATTTTATAATTGATTGAATCATTATATTCCATGTATACATGAATGGTTGGATTATGGAACTTATAACTCATTTCCGGCCCCTAAGCCAGATTATGGAATATTAACGACTAGATAATATGTCATTACATAGAGTTACAGTAGGTAAAATAATATAATATTGTGAACTTATTCCAATCAATCATCATATGATCTTTAATAAAACCAAAATCCGGCATATCAAAAAATCTTCACCTAACAAATTTATGTAGTGGACGGTAAATGGGAGGCCGGATATTAGGATAGGCTGGTTTATGGGGGCAGGATTATGAACAGGCTAGTTTATGGGGGGCCGGGTTATGAACAGGCTGGTTTATGGACGACACCGGATTATGAGTAGGCTGGTTTATGGGGGACCAAAATATGAACATGCCAGACAGGCCGGCCCAGCCAACATGTCCTAGTCGATTAGAAATCGGGTTGTGTCTAATTCGTTGTGCTGGTAGCGCATGTTGGTAATAGAAATGAAATACACTTAAATTAGATATCTAACTGAATGTATCTAAATTATTTGACTGTTTAGAAATCTAATAAATTTCTACTGTCAGTTTCCAAAAATTTTCACTCTATGTAGTTAGCATCCTTTATTTTCTAATCAGAAATCGTTTGATGCGTATCGAAACAACACCAGTATAAATAGTAGTGATGGGACGATACCAAGATTTTTAACGATTCCGATTCTATCCAAATGTAACGATTCCCGATTATATTTTTATTGGGCTAGATATTTAGCTACCTAATTGTACCTTACCAAGTACCATATTAATTATTCAATATAGCTATTAATAATTCCATAAGTTAATTTTTACTTATTAGTGCTTACAAGTAGGCTGAAACTTATATGGTAAAGCCATATAGGTTTTATTGAAACTGTTTTAACACATTAGTTTTCATTTTATTCAGTAATCATTAAAGGTCCTCTCCAGGCTCCAGAAAAATAAAGAGTTTATTAAATAATATTGCAGAACTAAGGTCTAGGATCATTAATCTACAAACCGCTTAATATTAAGTTTAGTATATATTTTTCTATTATTCTATATGCTCTTAAAAGTTTTTAATATTTTCTTAGTGCAACAATTGTACGAAACCCCAATCTGATGCTGAAGAAAGTGATTGTACACTCTTTGTTTTGATTTCCAATTTGAATTTTTTGAACAAAAAATGCATGTTCAGTCTTCATTTAAGATTTACATTGGTTTCATGAAGTATAAAAAAGTTTCTATAATTAGTTTCTCCAATTTTGTACCTTCACTGTAATATTTAAAAGTGAATGGATGATACCTACCCAGCTGGCATTCAAAACAAACGGTGTAGCTATTTCTTTTTCTTCTAACTGAAAATCAGCAAGTCGGGAGTAAAATTGGTTTTGTAATGTTTTGATTATAAAAAATCTTTAAAACCATATAAAATTAGCTATAAATATGCCTTCAAATTCCATGGGATTTGCAGCAAAATTATTAGAAGCATTAGCCTCATTTATTTATATAAAAAAATGCTTGGAGGAGACCCCGGACCTTTAATGTAAATAATATTAAATAAAAACCTAAATTATTTTGATAGTTAGACTATTGGAAGTCTGGAATATATTTAATTTGATTGATAAATACAGTAAAATATATTATTTAACTACTTACTAACTTATTAGGGAGTATTACATAGCTACACTACAATTTAAGTTTTACAGGACATATATTCGTATTACCATGTTACATATAATACACAAATAATTGTTTTAGGTATCTGAATCGCCCTAAAATTTTGGTACTCCGATTCCCGATACCTTGAAAAACCCCGATTCTCCGATTATTCCGATTAATTGTACCATCACTAATAAATAGATATCTGTTATAACTTATATTATTGAATTCAGTTTTAGAATTATACCTAAAATTTCGTATGATTTATGGTCAATTCCGATATCTACCTAAATGTATTATATTACTGAATTACATTCAAAATGTATTCATAACGCTCCGAATCCTGTGACATAAAATCAATAATATATCAAAATCTGATTTCAATTTCATTGCATATTCACTGTAAAATATTTGAGTGTCTCAGAGTGGCTCATAATATCAAACCTGAATCAATGTAATACATATGCATCCAGGATGGCCGAGTCCCAGACACACCACTTCTCAGTAAACATAGTCCTGTCAATTATATTTCTAAACGGTACCACGTGCTCTACATTTTCGATGACTAAAAAAAGAAACAAAATAGATCCCTCTGTATCGTTCAGATACATTTTTAGATTACACTGAGAAAAATAAACAACTGCAATTGATGCACTTAGGGGTTTCGAGTTCACCTCAACTTCACCTTATGGCTTTGTCTCTAAAACGAGACACTTAATTAGTGCATCAAACTCTAGTATTGATACACTAAAGTGCATCAGTTCGATGCATTTAGTGTCTCAGCGATAATTTTGTTAAAATGATTAGGACACTATTCTCATCATTTTGGCAATGGACAAAGTTAAATTTGAGACACTAAAGTGCATCGAACTGATGCACTTTTGAGTCTAAGTGCATCCAAACTAGAGTTTGGTGCACTAAAGTGTTTCACTTTAGACAAAGCCATAGAGCTCAAAACACCTGGGTGCATCAGAATTTCTCTGAGTGTAGCGATGCAACACTCAAATAAATATAAAAGCAATATAAACGAAAGAGTTTTTTTTAGTATCGACAATAGACGGCAAATACGATGTCAAATATATACCTATATTAGTATATTGAATATGTATCTCCAAAAGAACTTTATAAATTATAATATCGAACTATATTTATTATTAGATTTTACTTTTATAGTGTGATGTACGTTTGGGGTTTATCAATTTGATTCATGTTACACATTGTTATATACATACATTATATTAAATGGGAATAAATTAATTCAAGTATTCCCATTTAATATGGATATAACAATGTGTAACACACTACACCCCAAACGTACATTGCACTATAAGAATAAAGTAGAAGTTGGTAATAAATACAGTTTGATATTTTAACTTTCTTCCGGATATATATCTTTAATTTAGATATATATTTCATATAGAATTTTCTGTCTATTTCATTACTAAAAGGCTTTCGTTTATATCTCTTGTTTTCTTTCTTTGAGTGTTGCATCGATCGCTAATCTGAAAATGTATCTGAACGATACAGAGTCATCTATTGTTTTTTTTCGACATCGAAAATGGAGACTCGTAGAGCAAGTGGTACCGTTTAGAAATATAATTGACATCACTGTGTTTGCTGGGAAGTGGTGTTTCTGGGACTCGGCCATCCTGGATGCACATTAAATTGAATCGTTGATTAAGGTTTGATATTTTATAGTGAATATGCAAGGAAATTGACATCAGGTTTCAATAAAGTATGAATTTTATCTCGCACATTTCGGTGCATTATAAATACATTTTGAATGTAATTCAATAATATGTAATATATATCTAATTACTGGTGCTGTTTCAATACATTTAGATTTTAGGCAGATATCGGAATTGATCATAAATGATACGAAATTTAAGGAATCTATTCTAATATGGAATTCAATAATATAAAAGATATCTTATTACTGCTTTTTAAACGATTTCTGATTAAAAATTAAACGATGCGGACTAGAGAGATGATTTTTGGATACTGACGGTAGAAATAAATTAGATTTCTAAACAGTCAAAATATTTAGATACATTCAGATAGATATCTACATAATTTAAGTCATATCTATTACCGGCACACGCTACCAGCGCAACGAATTAGACACAACCCGATATTGAATCGATTCGGACATGTTTGCTTTTGGAGAGGTCGAATAGTTTATGACTTGGAAAGGAAAGGAAATCAGAGAAATTTATTTATAAAATCATCTCTGAAAAGTCTCTTGTTTTCCGTTTTTTTTAAACATTTTTTGAATGGTCAGTAGCTATTTGTTTGTGTTTAATAAAGATCAACAATAAATAATATCCCATAACATAATTTCATTGATCACATATATTTCATAAACCAAAATAGTTTAAATAGATAGCTATCCCTACAAACAACGGTCTATCGATTCGATGGAACAATCCATTGATTCGATATCCCAGCATTCGAATTGAAATACGTACGTTGTTTATAGGGATATAATTGATTCTCTACTTGAAAAGTTCAAAAGGGTACAAATGTTTATGATAAATCCTTACATATGTTGAAAAACTAGATAAAATTTAAATTCATTAAATTATATTCTTTCGATATGAAAACTTTATTTGTCTTGAATTGTTTCTTAAAATATAGGTATAACCCGATTTGAAAATAACTTGAGCTTATCAAGTTAAATACCGAAATAAAAATAGATTACCATTGTGTTAATTGGTTTCAAATGAAAATTAATAACCTCATATATTTATTTGGTGAAATTTGGATTTTTTCATGTACTTACCAATACCATGGTTATCAGTTATGCAAACTGTACCTATTGCTATAATTAGCAATCAATTTTCTAGCTCTAAACTTACATGGCCGTTTTTAGGAATATTGTAAGGCCGGAATTAGGGGCTGTACATTAATGTTCGTTAACAGTTTTTTAATCACTATGTAAATAATGCTTGCATTGTAAGGCCGGAATTAGGGGCTGTACATTGATGTTTGTTAACAGTTTTTTAATCACTATGTAAATAATGCTTGCATTGGAAGCCAGTGAAATTAAATGAATCCAATCTTTAGAGATCGGGGTCTCTTAAGTTGCCGGAATTTGATACACTTACCCTATTCATAACTAGGTAGATATTTATATTTCCAACTAGATATGTGCCTATTTATAACTAGGTATGTTACAATATTTATATATGGTTAGTTATTTATATTTATTTCTGGGTAGGTAATTTTAACTAGTTGATATTTATAACTAGATAGGTTGGTTACAATCAATGACAAATTTTGCTTTACAATCATTATTCAACCTATATTTCAATCTACCTAACTATTTTTCTGATAATATGGAAATTATGTATCCTGGACTTTTTTTCATGCGAATAAAATGTTCTTAGAATGTTTCAATATAAGGAATATTCGTCGAAATGTTTAGAAACTACTTGTTCAGTTTTTAATGTAACTAAATTGTTCTCTCGTTGACATTGCTCTGTGGTAGTCGGTTGCTGTGGTCACAGCGCATTTTACGCCTTCCTCTCTTTTATTTAATGGCAAAACTGATACGGTCTGTTAAGGGCAAGATATTTCAAAAACTGGTGGACAGATTTCAGAGAAACTATCAGGAGATGTTACCAGAGATTCCTTCTTGACAAAAAACCCATGTTTTAAAGTATGGACAAAGTCACCAGTATATTGGTGACTTTTGAGGGGTTAAACAAGTTGGAAAACCTGTAAATAACCAGTAAATCACTCTTAAAGACTTAAAATAGTCTCAAGAGATACACATGCATCAGGCATGAAGTATAAGGATGTTTCCAAGTGTAAAATCTAACCTAGGAAGCTAAATTTCTCCTTTAAAGTATCTTAAATGTGGTGACCTGGATCCATTTTCTCACTTAACTGGCGACTTTTCTGCCACACTTTAAAACATGGCAAAAATCATGTTAGATAACGGATACATGCAGTGGTATTTACGTTATAGCCTATAGGCATTTTCAACCCTTCTTTGTTTTTGTACCAAAACTGGTACGGTCTGTTCAGAGCATGATTTTTCAAAAACTGGTGAATAAAATTCAGCGAAACTGTCAAGAAATGTTACCAAGGACTCCTGCTTCACAAAAAACATGTTTGGTAACCGATACATGCAGAAGTTTTTAAATGGCAGGCGTTTTAAATGTTTTCAGGTCATTTCAGGTCTTTACCCCGTGCCTCATACCTAGTCGTCTATATATGGGAAAGATAGGTACTTATTTTTTCAAATTTTAAGTCGACAATTAATTGGCGACTTGATACATACTCTTAAACTAGGCAAAAATGAACAAAATTGGCTTGGGCCTTGGCTTAGAGTTTTTGTGAAATTTTAGCTCGAAAATTGGCTTATAATTTTCGCGCCTCTGAAACATGGACCATCACATGGCAGAATAAGCATATCCTAACTCATGATATTTCCAAAACTGGTGGACAAATTTCAACGAAACTGTCAGGAAATCTGGAAATGTTACCAGACACAGACTCCTTCTTCCAGTTTGAAAAGTAGAGCAGGATTTGTGAATTAATCCTGCGCCCAAGTCTTATTTAATTCCTATGTTCCCATGTTAATTGCTGCGCCCAAATCCCAATTTCTGTACAAAATCCTGGGTCTGAGGAGACCTTTTCAGACTGGTCCTTCTTGACAAGAATGTCAAGAAACATGTTTGGTAATGGATACAATCATACATACATGCAGTGGTAACTGGTAATTACGTAATAGGCGTTTTCAACCCTTCTTTGTTTTAGTACCAAAACTGGTAGGTAGTAGGTACAATGTCAATGGGCACAAATTCAGGACTCTGGGGCACAATGTTTCAAAAACTGGTTGATAAATTTTAGCGAAACTGACAGGAAATGTTACCAAAGGCAAGGACCCAGTCTGTCATGTTTCAAAGTGTGGCAGGAAAGTCGCCAGTTTAGTGAGAAAATTGATCCAGGTCGCCACATTTAAGGTACTTTAAAGGAGTAATATGACTTCCTAGTGACAATTTTACACTTGAAAACATCCTTATACTTCATGTCTGATGCATGTGCACTGCATATCGTAAGACTATTTTGTGAGTGATTTACTTGTTATTTACATGTTCTTCAACTTATTTAACCTCTCAAAAGTTGCCAATATACTGGCGACTTTGTCCACACTTTAAAACATGGCCAGTCTGCAGAATATGGAACATTTTTCCAAGACTCTCTGCGGGAGTTTTTGATCGAATTTTTAGAAATTGAAGATCTCTGCGGGAGATCTTGAATTAATTCCTATATTACCATTAATTTAGCTGCGGGAGATTTTGAATTAATTCCTATGTTACCATTAATTTAGCTGCGGGAGATTATGAATCTGCTACTGACTACTGAGAGTGAGAGTCAGACCAGACTGGAAAACATAAATTCTAACAGAGTTACTCCTAACTTCATGCATTCCCATTAGTGATGTTTATCATCACAACAAGCCCAATTGTGAAGCGTAAATGACTTATTTTACATTAGTTTTCACTGCGGAGTGCGGAGTTGAAATGTATGAAATAATTTACTGATTTCTGCATTTTTTAGGGCTAAAATGAGTAATTTTTATTCATTCTAAATTCCTAACAGAGTTACTAGTCAATCTGAAATGAGTTATTATTCCACTCTGGGAGTCAGAGAGTAACTGTCTCTCAAATTAAAATCTCTGCGGGAGTAGAGACACATTCTGCAGACTGGCCAAGGACAAGGACTCCTATATAAAAGACATGTTTGATAAGCGATACATGCAGTAGTATTAATATGGCAGGCGTTTTAAATGTTTTCAGGCCAGTGCAGTCTGTAGAACATGGGACATTTTTAACATTTTCTGTGCGAACAATTCTTAATTTCCTCCTATGTTTTTTATGTTTACATACATTTTACTGAGAACAGAAACCAAAATCAAATTAGAGGATTTCTTGGAGAACACTCTACCAGTTCCTGCAGTCTGGTTTACAGGTCACATTTAAATTTTCAGGTCTTAACCCCGTGGGCCGTGCCAGTAATTCAATTCAATGATTGAAATCTCCATTTATCCCATGTTTCAGAGGCTGGCAAACTCAGCCAAACTGTAAGCCAATTTTTGAGCCGAGCCAAGCCAATTGGCTCTTTTTATAGAAGATTTCAAGGAATCAAACCAAAATTATCATGGGAACGTAGTTACGTAGGGATTAATTCAAATTTTAAGCCAATTATACATATCTGAGTTTTGATCTTTTGAAATCTAAGCCAATTAATTGGCTTTAAGCCTTTAACTCAAATTAACTGACAGCATGGTAAACCAAACACACCCGCACGGCGCAATACCATTTATCCGATCGCAAACATCTCATAATATTCCATATTGTCTCTCCTCTACCTTCTTACCACATCCAATCCCCAAGTACAAGTCCTATCTCTTCTTAAGACTCATGTGCTTCTACTCATCTACCTCTCATCTTTCTAGGATTATTATTCAGGCTAAAAGTTCCAAAGGCTCCAGAATGCATGGGTTTTGTACTGGTATTTGAGGTTACCCCCCTTTGATCGGGACTTGGTTGGAGATCTGTCCACACACATCACTTATATTTATCCTGATTCCAAAAAATGACCAAAACTATACGGACGAAAGAGACACGTTGCAACCGTTCACGACGATGAAACAGCGCGAGTAGTAGTACTAGTAACTAGCACGATCACTCATCAAATAATCCTTGAATTATAAATGACTTTGACCTAAGATTTGTTCGCTCCAAAAATCTTATAAACTGACTTTTGAGTTATGCGAATAAAATGATTAATAAATGCCGCCTGACACATTACCTTCCGCAATCTGTGAAGGTATCTAACTACTAACCATTAAAGGTCCTCTCCAGGCTCCGGGAAAAAATGAGTTTATAACGTAATATTATAGAACTAAGGTCTAGGATCATTATTCTGCAAACCACATACAATTCGGTTCAGTATATATTTTATAATTTGTTTTTAAAGTTTTTTACTACTCTGTTAGCAACAATTGAGTGAATCACTAATCTGATGCTCAAGAAGAAGATTGTACACTCTTTGTTTTGATTACAAATTTGAATTTTATAAGCAAACCATTCGTTTTCGGACATTATTTAAATTATTTTAGATGTTAATTGTTTCCTAAAGTATATAAACATTTCTATTATAAGTTCATTCAATTTTATACCTTTACACGAATATTAAATGGATTTATTAAACCTATTACCTAGTTGACAATCAAAACAAATGGTGTACATTCTTTTTCTTTAGGCTGAGAATTTCTTAAATTAGTAAGTTGGAAGAAAAATAGGTTTTGTAGAGTTCTGATTATAAAAATCTTTAAAAGCATATAAAATTAAAACTATGCTACCAAATTCGATGCGGTTTGCATCAAAATGATAAGAAACATTAGCCTCGTTGAATGAAGCAATAAAAATATTTGCTTGGAGGGGACCTTTAACAAGTGACACACAGGAAAAGACCGACACACAATACCTATAGGGGATAGTAAATAAATAGAGAAGTATACTAACCCTATAACAACGGTCTATCGATTCGATATCTTCTTATGTCGAATTCAAAGCTGGGACAGCGGATATCAAAATTTATTAATTAATTTTAATCTAATCGATACATGAAAGAACCCTGAAATCGATATCACGAATCTCCTTCTCTTTTAGATGTCGAATCAATATTTAATCTAATACATCGAAAAATAGTAACGAAATCGATAGATAGATATTTTGCTATGAAAATTATATATGCATAAATCTAGATATAGAAACGATGTGTATTCGATGCGTAAAAAAGTTATAGAAAAACTGTTATGAGTCTCATATTTTCTGTGGTCTGTTATAGTCTAATATAAATACAGTGAAATTCCTGAGTTATTAAATTTTTGTTTCTTCATAACTCAGAGCAACTTCATAGCTCAGGGACACTGATTGTTTTCTATGATTAAAATCTTGGAGAAAATTACGGTCTTTGAGTAAGAACTAGGACGAAATGCATGACGTTTATCGTTTTCTGTAATTGAAACAAATTTGAAAATATTTCATAACTCCGACGTGCATTTCATAACTCAGGTCATTCATTACTCGAGTGAACTAATTACTCACTTATATATACTGAGTGAGAGTTACATTTTAATTAATTCATTGAAATTTCATCACAGAGCTTTCATTTTTATTTAGCCAAGTCGTGACCTCAAAACATTTTCTTTAATTTGAGCTCATAGAGAATGAAAATTTAAGGAGTTACAAATTGTAATAAAAATAAGTCGTGAATAAGAATAAGTCGTGATTTTGGTTATAAAAGCGGTGTTTGTCTATATAGTAATATTCACTTAAAAATATCTCAAAGTATCTCTAAGTCGTTTAATATCAATTTTTTTTTTGACAAAAGGCATCCACGGTGGCACAGTGCCAAGGTATTATCAGGGAAACAAATTATGAATACAGTTAGAATATTAACCGTGGATTTTTCAGTCAATATTTTGAGATGTGGCACCGTTGCTTAGGATAAACCCCGCCTTTTTGTAGTAAATGGAAAAGATGCCAATAAGTTAATAGTAAATGACAATGAAGATACCAATTAGTGAATTTTGATAGAATATTCATCAATTAAATTATGTTGTTTATTAATATTTGAACATATACTTTAATGAACTATTTTGGTGAGTAAGTTTCAAATTCTTTATCAATTCTTTCGAAATCAAATAAATAATATTCGTAGCATCGTATATTATATTTTACAACTCTTAGCACTCAACATAATTTTCAAGTTTGTGGAAGATGCCTATGGATTTTGAAATCTTTGAGCAAATGCCAGATGTATAAGTTGAAAAACACAAACGTCTGTCTATTGATACACCAAGAATTAAACTTCAAAGAAATTACTACATCGATTACAACACCATTTATTACGAGGTCCACCATGTTGACAGGAAGACTTGAGGACCTCGTAATAAATGGTCGATGTAGTAAGTTCTTTGAAGATTCTTGGTTTGTCTATAGACAGACGTTTGTGTTTTTCAACTCATACAGCTGCAAAAACAGAGAGGTGATCAACGCCGAACGGCTCCCGTAACTGTATGGGTCTTTCAGAATTTGTACCACTGACCGCCTGGGCCTGCACACCACTGACCGCCTGGGTCTGCGCACCACTGACCGCCTGGGTCTGCGCACCATTAGCCACCTGGGTCTGCACACCATTAGCCACCTGGGCCTGCGCACCACTGACCATCTGGATCTTTGAAACGAAGCTGAAGTCCCTTGTACCTCGAGTGCCTACAGAAATATTAGAGATAAGCTGGTTAATGCTCAACACTTGGGTTTAACGAATAGGTTCCAGCACCTTCATTGATGTTTCCTCTCTTTGCGGGACATCTCTGAACCCTCTGTACGGCCACATCCGAAGCACTTGTCCCTGTTGTTGAAAATTTTTCCTTTTGAGCCATGAAAAAACTGCGAAGGCTTCGGTGTTTCTTCATATCTTGCTCTCTTCATCTGACTCTCTTCATACTTCCTCTTACGTTTTACCTGGGCTGCCATTTCTGCTCGCTTGATCCTCTTCTCATCTTCTGAATCACTCACTAACTCTTCAGATATGTACTCATTCACAGTGTCCCATCCATATTCTGACTTGTCGGCGAGTCTTATCAACTTCAGACGTTTCTGGACTTCTTTCCCTAGCTGATTTAAGTTTACTGGAAACTCATTCTGTACTGTCTTTACGTATGGTTTCCTCAGCTGAAGAAACTAAGTCAAACACTTTTGAAACAAAATCTGCTTGGACTTTATTTCCTTTTGAGTTAAGTTTGTAACTCGTGTTGCCGGAAGAGCTTTGTTTATTCATGACATCTTCAAACTTTTTATCAAAATATTCTTTAAGATCGGTGATGTCCATGCCGGCTAATTTATAGAGCTATACACAAAATTTGACGTTACTAGTACTATGACTTGACTCAGAATAACCTTCAAAAACTTTCTTACCAAATCATCATCACCTTTTATGATGCCATATCGGTATAGAGCTCCAAACTGAAAGTATGGAAATAAATAAATAATTTGAATAACATTGCACAAACCGTTTGATCAACATGAAATCATATATTTTTATCCCTATTTAAGGTCATGGGAAAATGGACAATTGGAATATAAACAAAGGCATAGATATTTATATCATATACAGTTTGCTTATCCATGGAGAAGAGCTGCACAGTCAGTGTGCTTATTAATGGATAAGAACTACACACTACACAGTCAGTCTGCTTACCCATGGATATAGCAAGGCAGAAAGAAGAGGAAAAAGTTGAAGATAAATACAAAAGAAAGCTGAAGAAAAAGAGTGCCAAACTAAACAAAAACTAAAAACCTACCTAGAGGTAACATCGGGACAATTGGGTGGGGATCGGCAATAAAGATTTTAAACCCCTAGTCTGATAACCAGATTCCCTGCCCCCAATAGTCAGTCACTATACACAGTAAACAGAATAGTGTATGTTAAGGTTCCTACTAAATAAGGGATAGGTTGAAATGAACTCACAAATATAACTATTCACATTATTTATTACAAATTTTATATAAAATTTAAGTAAAGTAATAATACCATTCAGAAACACAGAATGAGATAATATATTACCGGATGTTCTGAACGGTTCCACATTTTCATATGAGAAAAAAGTGGATCATTTAACATTCGTATTCGTTAATTTAGTTGGTATCCATGATAGCTAAACGTATCATGGATACCAACTAAAATAGCATTATATTATTTAGTTCCTAATATGATCGAAAAGGTGACACTGAGTATGAAAAAACATAAAAGAATATAATGTCCAAAGCATGCAAGATTATACGCATTATGGAAATATATTGTCTTAAAAAAAATTAGACGAATGGAAATAAATAAATATCATACTACAAGTACAAAGCATTCCAGTAATTGAATTAATTAGAGTACCTAAGTTATTGGATAGTTCCACATTTCCAATCATGCAAGAAAGAAATAATTGATATTTAAGATACATTTTAATTCGTATCCATAATACTTATTTATGTGATCGAGAATGTGGAACGGTCCTTAATTGTGGATTCTAATACATTGAAACAAACTAATTATCTAAATTCTAAACTAATTATCCCATCTAAAATTAAAAGTTGCCTAAATTAAAATAGTACTGACATTAAAAAATTCATGTCAATATTTCTTCTAGGCTACTTAATTACAATAAAGTTTAAGTTCAGTCTAGAATAAATAATAAAATGAATCAGATACAAATTGCTTTACGACCCCCTTCACACTTGCGTTTCTCAACGCCGTCTTTGAGAAAATGCTCATGGCAAAAAGTTTAGCTGCATTGATTTTAACGGAGCCCTTCACACTCGCGCCTTTCTTTTACTAACATTTTTTCTAACGCAAGTGTGAAGATTTCCGTTAAAATTAATTGCAGCTAAACTTTTAGCCATGAGCAACGCAAGTGTGAACTTGTGAAAGGGGCCTTAGTGATACATAAACAGAGTTGAGAATCTAACAAAAAGCAATATGAATAGAATTAAAATAAAAACTAAATTAATCAATTTCATACAATTAAGAAACAGGGAAAATAGCTAATGACAATATGTATTACAGTAAAGTTTTCAACCACTATTCAATTTGCAATTCAATTGAAAGTGACAATTGAATTGAATAGTCAATTTGCAATTCAATTCCCAGTGACAATTTGCAATTCAATTCACAACCACTATTCATTGTTACTTTACAAAGACAAAATTACAAAATTCAATTAGTTACGAGATAAGGATATGCCAAATTTATTTTTCATAAGAATTAAAAAATGATGATCCTGTAAAAGTAGGATATTTTTATAAAATATTTATTATATGCATACACAAAAAAAAACAATAATAGAAAATTAGTCTCTATAGAAAAAATCTCTATTAGTTACTCATCTATTTCAGCTAAGTGCACAAGAGCTGGAATTTTTCTGATGAATGCAGACTTGTATCTGTGAAGACCTGTTATCAAAAGGAAAAAAATTATATTAATGTAATAATTTCAGGGTGTATCGTCGTATAGTGTTCCACAATCTGAAATTCATGAATATCCTTAAAATTGGATTTATTTCAATTTTGTTGAATTTAAAACGATCTCAAGACTTATGAAAATTGTATAGTAATTTTAGCTAAAACTAATTTATTATGGGTTTAACGTCTGCTTCGAAATCCAAGGTTATATCGTTGACGGCAAGAAGAAATTAAATACAAGAGACTGGAAGAAGCAGTCAGAAAGGAAAATGGCCCCATGAACAAATTCACCGCCACAAGTCTGTGACTATGCTCATGAATGCAAAAAAGCTACTGCAAGAATGCAGTCACTTCTCAAGGAATGTGACGAAAAGGGACACAAGTACCGGTGGCTGCACTCACGGATGGAAGAGGAAAATGAAGAGGTGATAGTAAATGAAGCCTACGAGCCTACAAAAGACCTCGTAGTTGAAGAGCATAACCCTAGCGCTATCCTCTAAATCTGCAAATAGCGTTAAAAAAATGATAAACATGGTATAAATGAAAAAAAGACAATACATAATCCAAATTACAAGAGCTCGGGGTACAAGGGACGCCACCCCTTTCTCTTCCATTAATTACAGACAGCTATTCATTGTAAGTAAAGATTCAAATTTCTTTGAATTAACTTTAAATTGTTGACAAAAATAATTAATTTGAAGTAAATCGACAAAAACTCAGAGTAACTTACAATTGATAACTGATTTATATACAGGTCCTTTTTCATCATAGGTAGAATCCAGTTGAGGCCGCAATGAATCCGATACCTTTTCTTGTGCTAATATATACATCCAAGCTGGGCGAGGTGTTGTAGCACTGACCATTTTCCCTAGAATGATGATATGAGATTTAATATGATAGCAGGTTGAACGAAAACAATCTCAAATCAAACATAATTTGGCGTAAAGTTTCTTGCAGTGAAATTATTTATTCAATTTTAATCTAGCTTTAGCACAATAAGGCTATTATTTATTTCTGATTCGTAGTGTTAACATCTAGATTATACTGGCATAGCTAGACTAACTGCTATATATTGGTAACATGTAAATTGCTTCTATAGATATTTAATTAATCTGAAAATTGCACCAACTTCAAATATAAATAATAAATTGTTCAAAATAATTTTGTGTTTACTCACCTATTGTCTTGCTCCAGGAATTTATTTCCCTCAATCTTCTCTCTTCCTGATGACAAGAGCTACTGCGTTTTCTGATTTTCAAATTAGCATCAGTTACAATCGGGCTTGGGTGAATAAATTTATTAAAAACAAATCTATTCAAACACATTGATTGAATGTAGCTTTTGGGGTTCTCCTGAATTTCTACGATTGCCCAAGATACTCCCGTTGCGCTTTCTCCTGTATTAACTAGCTTGAAAATAGCTATCGCGTGCGCTTCTATTATCAAGTCATCACCATCTGGAGTATACCCTTTGTAGTGAAGTAGTGTACCATACACAGATTGGTGTGACGATTGCGCATTGCTTGAATGTATAATAAAATGATTTGTATACGATTTTCCAACTCTGTAAATTGTAGCCAAATCTTCAGGTGAGCTTAATCTATATATCCCGAATTGACAACAGCCAAGTGCCCGATTAAAAAGGTCTTTATTTCTAAGCATTGGTACTTTCAATATAGAGTTTGGTTTCGGTATTTGGATAGCTGTGGGATGAAAGAAATATCTATCAATTATAAGATAATAAGATTCAATTAATAGAGAAAGATGCCTCTAAAGGTGGATTTCCCATGCGGCGGCTGAATCGGCTAGAGCCGCGCGTCTCGAGCAGCCGATATGCTTTCCAATGCTACGACTGTCAGTTTCACTCAATGAATTTGTAAATATAGTAATATTTGATATAGTTAGTAGTGATGGGACGATTCCAAGTTTTGGGCCGATTCAGATTCTTGGAAAAAGGCAAATAACGATTCCGATTACGATGCCGATTCTTCATATAGTTATTAAATGTATTAAAAATAAATTATTAGCGTCGAGGCGCGTGTCCTTACGCATCGGAAATTCGTTTGCATCTTTACGCACCTCTATTAACTTGGAAACTAAGAGAGTAATCCAAATTTGGATTGCGCCATCGGAAAGAGCAGCTTTCACACCCTCAGAAAAGATGTTAAAAATTAGCTTGTACAATACTTGGAAAGAGCGTCATATGTTTGAACAAGAAACACCTATGAATGCATAGCTTCAATATTGCGGTATGTGAAAAGGTAAATCGCGCATAATTTGCAATTGCCCTATTACGGAGAAAAAGATATAGGTCTATTTACTGAAAATTTTGCTCGGAGGTCAAAAAATAGTTGAAGTTCTTTTCTATAAAGTACGATTTATAGAAAAACAAAACAAAAACATTTTATTCACTTTTTGTTAGTGTGAAAATACGCTCGTAAATACGTTAGTGTGAAACTAATGGATTGATATGATTTTGGGTTATGCCATTGTAAAGAACAGCTTCTGAACCCTTAGAAAGAATGTTGCATATTTAGTATATTGATATCATCGGAAGATATTGAATCATTAATCATATTAAACGTGGTGCGAAAAGACATCCGATTTAGCGCGTCTTTACGCATTTTTTTTTTTCGCACTGCTATTAGCTCATAAACTAATGGATTTAACTAATCCAAATTTATATTACTCAAACGTAAAGAGTAGCTTCTGAAAACTTAGAAACAATGTTAATAATGTAGGTGCATATTGATAACTTTTTGTTGATAATTAGATATTTTACTTTGTGCGACAAGACGCACGATTTAAATTCTAAATTGTTTTTCTACCAGTTGAACTGTCATTATTATAGTACAGTATCTATCCCTACACAAACAGTTTGGTTTGGATGGCTAACTATCGAATCTATGCTACCGCGATTTGCGATAAAATGAGTAAAAACGCCCGCCTCGATGCTTAGGAATCGGGAATCATAGATATTTCTGTAGGTACGATTCCGATGCCGATTCCTAAAAAACACGATTCTCTCGATTCCCGATTCCGATTAATCGTCCCATCACTAATAGTAATAGTTAGTACGTCATTAGTACGTTAGCATAAGTGTAAGCTTTGTAGAATAAACGAGTTAGTTCATAAGTAGCGCCGATCGAGCCAACATCTTAGAAATTAAAGTCCCGCGGTTAACTCCTTGATCATAGACACCAGCTAAAGCTTCGTAAAGTTACTATGATAGTACTTGTGATAATTTGAATAAATTGACATTTTAAGTGAAATATTTTAGTAACAAAGTGAAAGTAGACTACGTGCACTCGGTAGAGCGCATACCTTCGCTGCCGCTTTGACCCTTTCTCTCCCAAAATCTAATAAACTGGTGACTGGATAGTGACCAATCGCCCCACGAAGTTTCATGCAATATGGATCGATACTTTTTGAGTTATTGAGTTATAAATGACCTTGACCTTTGACCGGATCGCTCCAAAATTCTACCAGATCGTTCCTGGACATTCACCAATCGTTCCATCAAATTTTAGACAATTTAGTTGAATTATAAATTCCCTTGACCTTAATTTTGACCTTTGGCCCAATCGCTCCCAAAATCAAACAAAATGGTTCCTGTATATTGATCAATCGTCCCACCAACCTTCATGCAATATGATTCAAACCTTTTTGAGTTATAAATGAACATGACTTTGACCTTTAACCGGGTCGCTCCCAAAATTCTACCAACAGGTAGCTGGGCATTGACTAATCGTTTCACCAAATTTACAACGTAGGAAAATAGTTAACTAGTTGAGAAAAATTGACCATCAAAAAATCATCACGATATTTTCCATAATAAAATCTTGTTCTAATGATCTGTTCTCAATTTGTATATTCTGATGAACTTCCACTCACAGTTTATCGCAGCAGCTTCTTCATCGCTTGTTTCGCTATCTTCTGTTTCATCACTGTCATCTTGGTGATCTTTATAATAAGAAAAATGAATCAAAAGAAATACTACTATATATATATTATATATTAGACATCTATTTCTAAATGTTATAGCTGTAGTGCAATAAAAGCTAATGACTTTACATATAACAACCATCCAAGTTACAAATAAATATTAATCAGAGGATACTATTCACTAAATAGAAACATACACCTAATAATCTGAAATTATTATATATTTTACTTATTTCTGTGAACTATGTTCACTAATAATTAATGATGTAACAATGAGAGTAAGGCAATTTGAAAGTTATTCTCTTTTATCATACTAGTGAACTTTTACTCAACATCATTGAGAACATCTTCAGAGAAAAAGATTATATTAAATCAGAAACAATTTCAAAATGTTATAGTTCTAGTGCGAGAAAAGCTAATAACTTTATAGATAACATCCATCCGATTTAGTATAAAAACAATGAAAATTATTTCATTTAGGGAATCGGAATCCTTAAATTGATATCCGAGTCCTTAGAAAAACAATTCAAATATATATATTTTATCACATTCACCACTCGGTATTCACGCAGTGAGTTTTAGAGTAGTTATAGGACAGATATTATACTACAATGAGATAAACTACTCTCGAAATTTTCCATTTTATAATTGCATTGTGGCGCCTCTGGTTTCAAAAGCGGGAACTAGAATTGAAATATTGTAAGGACAATCGAGGTAAGTTGTGTGCGTAACATAATGACAGCAACAACTTAAAATCATATTTGACACAATTGAAGAAGATTAATTGGTAAAAAGCTGTTTACTAATTGGTATAATACATGGTGGCTAAAAAATTTCTAAAAACACAGTTTTATTCATCTACTTTTTTTGCATCTATCTTGAAAATCTGTTAAAGTTACGACTGAAATTATATATCCTGCAACGAATTAAAAAATAAAAAGGGCTTGCACAATGAAAACCTTCATACAGGTAAGCCTCGTTTTAAGTACAACTCACTTTAGTAAAAGTGGCACTTATTTCGAGTCATGTTTCGAAATAAGAACCGTTCGTATAGATATAGAAAACGGAGACAATTTTCTGTGATTATTTCACGGTAACAAAAAAAAACATCAAAATTATAATCCAGATGAGGTTATTCGAAGCAATTGGTTCAAAAATTCAACATGTCCTATTTTAGGGTAAGTTCCATATTTACGAACACGTAAAAATCTTTATATAATAATCATTATTTAATTTTATTTCAGTTGGTATTCATGATACCAATTAGAATAGAAGTTAAATAATAATAACTATAATATTTTTTTTCTGACGTGTCCGAAATTGTAGAACCAACCAATTACTTGGAACTTAGTATTCTACTACCAAAAAAATTTAATAGAGCATAAAATTGATGTTTGTTAAATGTAGTACAACAATTATAGAAGTCTAAGTATCTATTAATTACTCACCTATACTGAGTGAGAGTTAAGCTAGGGATGGATTTTAAAACATTATGGACGACTTTTCATCACAGTCACAAACAATGAAAAACTGTATATTATTAATAATATGCTTATATACGGAGTACTCTAATAACTAAAACAAATGTTCTTTCTATAACTCATAGAAAATAAGAGAAAATAATAATCGAGGAGTGACAATTATAAATTTCTTGTAACTTTTATTCGCTTTAGTTACCGTTTGGTAACTAAACTGAGTCGTGATTTGGTTACTAAAGCGGGGGTGCCTGTATTAGGTATAATTTATTTCCATATGGTAGAAGTTAAAAATTAAATCATTCTGTTTTCCACTCAATTTACGTTTTGGTTATTGAGAAAAGATACATCATGGAAATACATTTTCATCACCAATCACGATATTTTCTACAAAACGTGCATTTCTTCACTGAAACCATTTTGCAAGATTTAGACGGTGTGGTAAATCAGCTCAAGATTTCGAGCCTTTCATGCATCTTGAAAGGATGATATCTCAAATAGTGTTTAACAATCCGATGAAATGTTTCTTTAGTGATTCTAATCCGTTCCTTCTGATTGATATTTTTTAGAATCTCAATAAGCTGTTCATGAACAATATTAATGTTTCCATGTGTTCGTTCTGTTCTCCTGCGACCTGAACGCTTTTTGGTTAAAGTGGTTTCTTCAGTTTTTTACTTAATAACATCTGTCAATATGGTTTTATTGTTGGTGAAAATATTTCCGTAAAGCAATGTTCAAATGAGGTTGAACCTGATTAAAGCTTTCAGTGTTTAAATAACATATCACAACAATAACTCTTTGTTCTTTAGAAAGGTGCATTTTGAGTGTTTCGAATAGGAGATAAAAATTAACAGCGAAATGATTCTGTTAAAGATTTCAATTTTATCTCAAATACCAACTCTCATATGATAATTTATTTTTGTTATTAAGTTTTTATTATCTTATATGCTACAGAAATAGTAGGATTTAATGTTTTACATCAATATAAAATGAATTATACCAATCTTGATTTTATTCTTCGTATACTATATATCATCCTCGCGCAAGCCCTTTTTATTGCAAGATGTTTAAATTTCGTCATAGCTTTAACAAATTTTGAAGATATATGCAGAAAAAAATTTCTAGCTTTGATACTTTGGAAAATAAACTTATTTGAAAGCGAGTTTCCTTTTATTTTGCGCCACCCTGTGTAATAAATAAATATACTGTATATTAAATAAATTATTTAACCTGCTAAACCCCTAACTTTCCCTTTAAATTTGTTCTCTTGCTTATTTCACGTCATAAATCACTCAATTGTCGCTACCTATCAATATTGGTATTCCTACTAGAGTAGGTATTGAAGAGTAAAGCTTTGTGAGCTGTTGTCACAAATCGAGTTATTTGCGACCGTGACGTTAACAAGGCAACACACATAAATAGGAAATTAATGTTAAGCAGTGTGAATAACATGAATGGATTCATCACTGTTTTTTATAATAAAAATAAAAATCAGTTTTCATAATGTTACGTTCTTCAATTGTCTTAAGTATGATTTTAGAGTGTTGCTGTTATGACGTCACATTCACAACATACCTCGATTGTCCTTACTATATTTCAATTCTATTTCCTGCTTTTGAAACCAGAGGTGCCACAATGCACTTTTTAAATAGAAATTGTGGATAGTAGTGTATCAAATTGTAGTATAATATCTTTGGTGATAGTACAACTAATATTTAATGAGTACTAATTTGTGAAGGATGGGGGGACTGGAGGTGCAGTATTATATTATTTTTTAAATCATCTAGAGAACACCAAGATGGTTTAGATAAGAACGGGGAGGGCTGTATAATGTGTATATATAGATTTGTCATTGTAAATATCTTTTAGAGTGGGAGGATCAAAATAAAATGAAAGAAAATCAATATGGAAATGATACACTCCAAATATGCAATCTAAATACACTAGAAACTAACCGTCTTCTGGCTGCTGCTCAA
Source organism: Caprella mutica (assembly GCA_947561585.1). Classification (NCBI taxonomy): domain Eukaryota; kingdom Metazoa; phylum Arthropoda; class Malacostraca; order Amphipoda; family Caprellidae; genus Caprella; species Caprella mutica. The sequence continues at coordinate 22,770 of CANNZV010004826.1, forward strand.
TAAGCCTTTCATCAGACATCTTAAATGTGAAATTACTTTTTAAATTTTTAAAGTAAAATCTGTGAATATGAAAGAAATAATGATTAGAGAGCTCAACATCCTTTTACACATATAGTAGAAAATAACACGGATTAAATTTGTTTTAGGATTTAGAGCACGTTGGATACAATGGAGACACATTTCCCTCCTAATTTCGACCCTCCGACACCCTAATTTTGTTGCACCTCTAGAACAGGCTGTAATTTTTCTAAATTACATAATTAAAGATGTAAGGCATAATTAAAGATGTAAGGCATATCACCCCCGCCAACTTTGTTGCTAACCCCATGAAATTTGATGACATATAAACTTTATATACTTAAGAAAAATCAAAGAGTTAACCGAGACCTACTTGTTAAGTTGTAGGTTGAATAAGATTACGTATGGTAATTCTTCTCTCTGTAGTATGGGTATTGGGGGCGTGCCGCTCCCCATACTCCCCTGCCAGGTCATTAAACAATCATGAAGTATGTAGTAGAAAAAGCTAGCGGATACAACAAACTACATTACGGCTATCTTTGACCAAAATTGGTCAAAAGCGTGAAAACACGAGTTTTTTTAAAGTTCCAAATGACCAAATCCTTCAGTAATACATAGGAAATAAATAACTTTGAACCCACATATCTCAAAAACTATTTGTTTCTACAAAAAACTATTTTTCGGATTCTATGGACAAAAATACATATAAAAAGAGTAATTTGAATTAAATTTGGTGGGAAAGATCCCAATTGGCAACTGAATAATTAGACAGATACCTGGTATCCCTCACTAGTTGGTAGCTACATCTTATACACACTCCATGGGAAGAACAAGAATGTCGCAATGTGATGATTTAAATTTATTAACAAAAAATAGCTACACAGGATTTCGAAGTACCTGTCCTGTCATCGTAAGCACTATACACTATACAAACCAAACTACACTATTAAAAGTGTAGACAATTCATCACGAAGAGCACACATTAGTGAACCGTACACCACCAGATAAAGATCTAAACTGAAGCGTGAAACGTACACTACTGGCGAGATCATCTGTCTATTACACTCTTAAGACTTCAGAAAAAAGGATATACCATATATAATTGTAATCAAAACTGTACACTAGCCGTTTTACTTTCGACGTGCTAATTTTCAGTCCAAAGAAAAATAATTTATAGTTATATGCCGTTTATTTTGAATGTCTGTTAGGTAAGTATAATCAATCCAATAATAATTTATTTTAGTAGGGGTTTAACGTCTGCTTCAGTCATTCCGTGAATATATCATTGACGTCAAAAGGAACTTAAATAAAAGGGACTTGAAGAAGCAGTCAGAATGGAAAGTGGCTCCATGAACAAAGTCACTTACCACCGTTAGTGAATATGTTCATCGATGAAGAAAAGCTACTTTGTGAATGCAGTCACTTACCAAGGAATGTGACGAAAAAGGACACAAATACCGGTGAATGCACTCACAGATGGAAGAGGAAAATGAAGAGATGAGAGTAAATGAAACCTATGATCCTACCTAACACAAAATCTAAGACCTCGTAGTTGAAGAGCATAACCATAGCGCTATCCTCTAAAACTTCAAATATCGTTGATAAAATGGTAAACATTGTAAAAATGAAAAGAAGACTGTCCATAATCTAAATTACATTAGTTCGGAGCCCAAAAGGACGCCACCCCCCTTCTCTTCCATTCACCACAGACAGCAGGATAGAGCCCCTGGGGGGCAATCCAATATTAAATATTCGTGAAAGAATATAAAATGGTCAAAATAGGAGTCATTTATTATACAGTGTGATTAAAAAAAAGGTAACCGGGTTTTTGGATGATAATATTTTTCGAACTATAAGAGCCACTTCTTAATGCTTTATTGAGTCTTGAAGATAATCTTTTTCTTAATTAATCGATAAATTCATTTCAATTTGTGAAATCAAACAATGGTGTGACATCAATTACAATAAAGTTGGTAAGAAATCAAATCCAGCATAATTCTTTTTATAAAATAGAACGAATCTCTTTTCAATATTCCTTTCAAACAAAAATAAAATCAAGTAAAATTTATACCGTTAAAAAGTTTAAAAATATTCAATTATTAATTTTAATCTCCATGTCCTTCCGTGTACCCTCCATTTCTCTCGATGCAAATTTCTGCTCTTGTTCTCCTTGCCCGTAAAGACCTGCAGATAATTCTTCAATTTCTTTTTAGTTCTTCAAAGGCTATAACTATGTTGCTCTTAAATATTTCATGGAGCTATGATACATAAATTATTCTTTATGTAACCACAAAAGAAAGAATTAACATGGGGTTAAATCTGGAGGTCACTCAGTATCCTGTCCAATTTCTTTCAATCGTTGATGGAACACCTCACTGAGCAATCACGAACAATTAAGCAGCGATTTGTAGGAGCTCCATCTTGGGCCACAATAGTTGGTTGAATCTTTCACCAAATTCCTCTCTTAGATGTGGAACAATAAAATCATTAAGCATATCTAAATATTTTTCTCCGTTCAAATTTCCCATTCAAAAAGTGGGTGGTCCGATAATAACACAGTTTCCGCACAATACAACCCACACTGATGACTTCTCTCTGCGCATGCTTATTTCATAATTGAATGACGGAAGGACATTGAGATTAAAATTAATAATGGAATAATATTTTTTGAAACTTGTTAACGGTATAAATTTTACTTTTATGGTCAAGCATTTAATTTTTTATTTGAAAAGAAATAATGGAAAGAGATTTGTTCTATTTTATAAACTTTTTTCTGCAGGTTTCAACAGTATCTAAAAGCTGAGCGGCGCACTACAATACGGCGCGCCACTGTACATTCTTCTATCAATGATTTCAACAAAATTGTCTGTTATGCAGTTTGTTGTATCCGATAGTTTGTTGTACTGCACACTTCATGATTGTTTAATGACCTGGCAGGAGGTTCAGGGGGCGGCATCACATGCCCCCGATACATTTACTATAACTGATAGTTTTATTTACACCTCATTGATTTCAGACAGAAAGTTTACAATAGTTACCCCATAAAATAATAATTATTACAGTTTTCTATGATTAATTTTATTTTCTATTCCAAATTAAACATCTCAATCTAAGAATTAAACTGTGTAGAATAAACGTTGGATTCAAGTACCGTCAGTCATAAATTTGATAGCCTAAAACAGTTATCATATTCACTCCATACCTATATCATTAATCTTCTTTCAAATTACCTAGGTAATCTACCTAATAGGATGTACACTTGTACAGTGGTGCGCCGTAATCTGGTGCGCCGCTCAGCTTTTAGATACATATCGCAGGAATTGATTTCTGACCAGCTTCATTAAAATTGATGTCACACCATTGTTCGATGTCACATATTGAAATGAATTCATCAATTAATAGAAAAAAGATTATCTTCAAGATGCAATAAAGTATTAAAAAGTGAATGATTGAATCGCATAGTTGGGAAAATATTATCATCCAAAATCCCGGTTGTCTTTTTTTAATCACTCTGTATAAACCTTTAATACTTCAGGAAACAAATTGAAGTTTAAGCGAAAGCCGAACCTGCATTGTTTGTTTATAAAATTATAATTTTGAATCAAAAACGAAGAGTGTGCAATCTTTTTCTCTTCAGCGTCATGTTAGTGTTTCGTACAATTGTTGTGCACGGGGTATTAAAAACTTCATAAGCCAATAAAATATATGTAGTGAACCGAATTTTATGCGGTTTACAGACCAATGATCCTAGACCTTAGTTCTATAATGTTATGTAATAAAATCATATTTTACTGAAACCAGGAGAAGACCTTTAACCCATTACCCAGTAAACATTACAATGTTGGGCCAACGTTGGCCCAATTCAGAACGAAACTGGGCCAACGCTGTCATGCCGGTCTCGGTGTATTAGGCCAGCGAAGGCCCGAGGTTGGCCCACCTCACGGCAATACTTAACGTTGCCGATGCCTGTATCGAACAGACGCCCAATTATATATCTATTATCAAATATGCTTCGAAACGATATCCACTCGTATTCAATAAATAAATTAATTAATTCAAGAATTAAAATTAACATTCTTACTTTATTGGATATAATAATACTTTGGTTATGTGCATATCAATTTAATTAATGTTACATAATATTATATACTAATTAAATGGGAAGAAATGAAATGATGTATCCGAGTTTCGATCGTGGGTCCATCCGTCCTCGTGCCTGTACCTCTGTCATTGTGCCACCCTGGATGCATTTTACTAAAGAAAATTTTTGATATTAAACGACTCGGAGATACTTAAAGATATTTTAAAGTGAATTATGTTCCAAGTTATTATTAGGGTATATATTTTCGAACACGTAATAAAGGAAAATATAATAATTATATTTAACTACACTGAGAAAAATGAACAAATCCAACTGATACACCCAGGTGTTTCGAGTTCACCCTATGGCTTTGACTTTAGTGCATCAAACTATAGTTTGGATGCACTAAAGTGCATCAGTTCGATGCACTTCAATGTCTCAAATGTACATAATCAAACATAGTCATAAATTTGGTTTCATGTTTACAGAATGTGTTCAATTTGCCGCCCATTTGTTGCGATGCAAGCATTCAAACGTTTTTCCCGCAAGGATTCGTGAAACTCCTGGTGTCTTTGCTCGCGTCCGCCAATCATTGGACAAACGTTTTAACGGCTGCATCGCAACAAATGGGAGGCAGTTTGAACACATTTTGATAACATGTAACCCAATTTAAGATTAAGTTCCTTGTGCTCCTAATAATTACTGTTAAAAATGTTCTGTTTCTTATTGCAACATTAAAAAAATGTCGTTAACTAATGATAATAAATGGTACAGATACTACTTTCCTAACCTTGTAATTTTTTATCTAAGCATTTTAGACCATACCTAATTCATGTAATAAAAAGTGTTTATTTCGACGAATGCAACCTTATGTTAAAGTTTGGCCACTAAAGTGTCGGACACCATGTATATGAATTAACTAGCGGCCAAACTCATTTTTATCATGGAAATTAATAAAGTTTTAAATTAACAATTGAAGGGATAACAGGCCTATTTATACTAAATTGTCGTTTTCATTGCATTGGCCCAGTGTGTAATAACACTGGCGTACCAATGCCCGATCGTGCCTTTAATTTGCAACGTTTACCGATGCTGGCCTGATGTTATCAGGGTTGCTGTAAAATGCTTTGTAAGCCTCCAGGAATATGAATAACATAATGCCAAAAAGGCAAGAACTAAAAAAACTGTTTCAAAATTCTATGTTCATACAACAATCTCATTTATAGTAAGTACAAATTTCAAATTAAGTTGAAATTAGATTTTTTCCATGAATTTCAATTTATTCTTTGTTTTACAATTAAATTAAATTAAAATGAATATACTATTAACTAGATACATTATAATTTATAACAATTCAGCGATGGATTATTGACTAATTTATATAAGTCTATATATCCTACACCCTAGCAACATACAGTAGCGGACAAAATATAAAGGGTAGGCAAAAACAAATTATCTAAATCTTTAATTTCATAAAAAGTACAAAACACACATTATTGAAATTTTGCACGTTTTTTCATATAGAGCTCATATGTATTCTAATGAAATTTCAAAGCATTTGGCCAAATATTCTAGGATATTGGCATTCAACTTAATATTTTGTGAATAGTTCTTTACTATATCACTTCAATACATCTTCCAATGGCTACCCTTAAAGGTCCTCTCCAGGCTCCTGGGAGAAAATGAGTTTATTACATAATATTATAGAACTAAGGTCTACGATCATTATTCCGCAAACCGTATACAATACGGTTCAGTATATATTTTAATATTTGCTTTTAAATTTTTTAATACTCTGTGTGCAACAATTGAGCGAATCACTACCTGACGCTGAGAAAGAAGATTGATTATACACTATTTGTTTTGACTTCAAATTTAGATTTTTAAACAAACAATGCGTTTTTGACCTTTTTTATGATATTAATTGTTTCTAAAAGTATATAAACGTTTCTATAATAAGTTTATACAAATTAAAACCTTTAAACGAATAATAAATAGATATATTAAACCAAAAACCTAGTTAACAATAAAAAAAAATGGTGTACATTCTTTTTCTTCAGACTGAAATTAGAAAGTCGGAAGTAAAGTAGGTTTTGTAGATTTTGAATTATAAAAATCTTTAAAAGCATATAAAATTAAAAATATGCTATCATATTTTATGGGGTTTGCAGTAAAATGATAAGAAACATTAGCCTCGTTGATTTAAGCAATAAAAAAATGTGCTTGGAGGGGACCTTTAACTTTTGACCAGAGCGAAATTTAGTGTTTGAAGTAAAATATGGAACTATTCCTAGAATATTCGTCCAAATGCTTTGAAATTTCATTAGAATACATATGAGCTCTATATGAAAAAACGTGCAAAATTTCAATAATGTGTGTTTTGTACTTTATTTGAAATTAAAGATTTAGATAATTTGTTTTTGCCTACCCTTATATTTTGTCTGCTACTTTATAACTCAGGGTTGCAATTTAAGAAATAAGTAAGAACTAATTTCAAATTACGAATAAAACTAAAGTGGGTATATTTCAATAAAATAAAGACTGGAAATATCGATGGAAAGTAACCAGCTATTACAAAATGAACAAAACAACTAGAATTACCTCGTTACGCTATTAATATTTATTCATTACCCTGTTTAAAGTAATTTATCCAGTTTAAGAAACACTGTCCTATAGACTGTAAGATATTGTTATTACATGATAACTGTTACAACTCATATTTATAGAGAGAAAATATCCTTGGTATAACTCTTCCTTCAACTAAGACAAACTGTTACTAGTATATCTACATATATCAAGTGATATTTAATGCCTTTCAGATTTCGAACTCTTTCATCGTCGTTATCTGTATCTAATATCAGAAATTGGTACAGTGATAATTAGTGATAGGACGATTCCAAATTTTTGGCCGATTCCGATTACGCTGCCGAGTCTTGGAAAATAGCAAAGCTCGATTCCGATTACGATTCTTCATATATGTATTGAATGTATTAAAAAAAAAATTATTAGTGTCGAGGTGGGATTCCTTACGCATTGGTAATTCGTGGGTATCGTTACGCAACCCTATTAACTCAGAAAATTAGATATTATTCCAAATTTTGATTATGCCATCGTAAAAAGCAGCTTCTAAACCATTGGAAACATTGTTAAATATACGCTTGTACCAGACTCGGATAGAGTGTCATATGTTTGAACAAGTAACACCTATGGAAGCGTAGCTCCTTCATTATTGCAACACGTTAAAAGCTAAATCACGCATAGTTTGGTATTAGCCTATTACGAAAAAAGTTATAGGTCGATTTACTTTAAATATTTCGCGAACATCAAAGAATAGTTGAAGTTCATTTCTATAAAGTCCGATTCACGTTACAGACAGGATTTTTTTATATCAACTTTTTCTTTTCCTACAGCTAGTAACTCGGAAACTAATTGATAGATCGAATAATTTTAGGTTATGCCATCGTAAAGAACAGCTCCTGAACCCATAGAGAGAATTTTACATATTTAGTATATTGATATCATTGGAAGATAATAATTATTTATCATGTTATATGTGATGAGTAAAAAGCCCGATTTAGCGCGTCCTTAAGCATCCAGAAGTATGTGTCTTTTCACACTGCTATTAAGTTATTAAGTCATAAAATATTGGATCAATCGAAATTTGGATTACGCCAACGAAAAGAACAGCTTCTGAACGCTCATAGAATCAGTATTAATAGTGCATATTGATAATATGGGTTTATAATTAGATATTAGAATGGATCGTAAAGACGCACTATTTATTGCGTAAAGATGCCCTACTTCTAGATCTAGAATCTATATAGAGGATCCATCTACACACAACAATTATCAATAACTGTTCTTTCACCAGTTTATGGCCAATACTATACTGGCAGTTCCACCGCCGCGGTGCTACTGCTTCTTAAAATCCACAGTACAGGCAGGCCTCGCTTCAAGTACAACTCACTTTAGTAAAAGTGGTCCTTATTTCGAGTCATGTTTCGAAATAAGAACCGTTCGTAGACAACTTTCTGTGATTAATTCACGGTAACTAAAAAAACATCAAAATTATAATCCTGATTAGAAGCAATTGGTTCTGAAATTCAACATGTCCCATTTTAGGGTAAGTTCCGTGTTATCGCACGGTTCCATATTTTCGAACACATAAAAATCTTTAAATAATAATAATTATTTAACTTTTATTTCAATTGATATCAATGATACCAATTAGAATTGGTACCAATTTGTTGTATGTAAATGATTTGTCAAAAGTAACTGATAAGATCAAGTCAGTATTGTTTGCCGATGATACGACCCTCATTATGTCAAATGAAAATTATAACACACTCGTGGCTGAGTTTAACAGTGAGCTAAGTAAAAATTTTAACTGTCTGATAAGGAATAGACTTACTCTTAATACAAGTAAGACGGTTGCCATTGTGTTTTCTAATCGTATGCATAATGTAGGCCTTCAGAATAAAATCATGTTTAATCGTGTTCCCCTTGAATATTCTTACGAAACTAAATATCTTGGAGTTATTGTTGATAGTTCACTATCCTTTGGTAGCCATATAAAGTCGATTTGTGGCAAAGTCTCAAAAAACGTTGGTGTATTATATAGGTTGTCTGACTTCTTACCGGAAAGTGTACTGTGTCGATTATATTACGCATTTATCTATCCCTACCTTATTTACTGTAACCATGTGTGGGGAGGAGCAGCTAATGTGCATTTAAATAAATTATTGCTTCTTCAAAAGAAGGCTGTTAGGATTATTACTAATAGTAATTATCTTGACCATACTGAGACACTATTTTTGAGAACTAATATTATGAAAATTGGAGAGATATTCAAATACCAATGCTGTTTATACTATTTTAGCAACCAAGCAAAATTCGATAGGCCCACCCATAACTATTGTACCAGAAATAGATCCAGTTATATAGTTCCTAAATTCCAGAGGCTATCGGTATCTCAGAGAGCTTTGACTTATATTGTGCCTAATTTATTTAATAAATTACCATATCATTTAAAATTAATTACTAGTAGAAATAAATTCTCACAAGGATTGAGAAATCACCTAGCTAATGTCTAATATATCTGCAATGCAACTGAATTGTTATTTTTCTTTATATTATGTAAAGTCACCTTATTTTAGAAGTATACGATGTTAGCTTTAGATACATATCTTTGCCCGAAAGATCTAAATAGGTCTAAATATGGGCTTGGAAACGAAATGTATTTGTTATTTTATTTTGAAACTCTGTATAATTTTTTTTATTTCCAATAAACTCTCATTCTCATTCAATAGAAGTTAAATAATAATTATAATATTTTCTTTCCTGACGTGTCCGAAATTGTAGAACCAACCAATAACTTGGAACTTAGTACTCTTCTTCCAAAAACATTTCATAGAGCATAAAATTGCGGTTAGTTAAATGTAGCACAATAATTATAGAAATCTAAGTATCAATTAATTACTCTCCTATACTGAGTGAGAATTAAGCTATGGATGGATTTTAAAACATTTAATAAATGCACGACTTTAAACTTTTTCATCACAGTCACAAACAATGAAAGACTGTATAATACTATTATAAATATCCCTACATGCGTAGTACTGCCCCCAGGGGCTCTATCCTGAAGCTGTCTATGGTGAATGGAAGAGAAGGGGGGTGGCGTCCCTTGGGCCCCGAACTGTTGTAATTTGGATTGTCTTTTTTCATTTTTACCATGTTTATCATTTTTTTTAACGCTACTTGCAGTTTTAGAGGATAGCGCTAGGTTTATGCTCTTCAACTACGAGTTCTTAGATTTTTGTGTTAGGTAGGCTCGTAGGCTTAATTTACTATCACCTCTTCATTTTCCTCTTCCACCCGTGAGTGCAGCCACCGGTGCTTGTGTCCCGTTTCGTCACATTCCTTGGTAAGTGACTGCATTCACGGAGTAGCTTTTCTGCATCCATGAGCATTGTCACCGACGGTGGTAAGTGACTTTGTTCATGGAACCACTTTCCTGTCTGACTGCTTCTTCTAGTCCCTTGTATTTGATTTCCTTTTGACGTCAGCGAAATAATCACGATATTACTTAAGCACGACGTTAAACCCCTACTAAAATAAAATAAAATATGCGTAGTACTCTAATAAGTTAATAACCTGAAAACAAATTTTCTTTCTATAACTCATAGAAAATGAGATATATATATATTCGAGGAGTGACAATTATAAATTTTTAGTCACTTTTATTCGCTTTTTGTTACCGTTTGGTAACTAAACTGAGTCGTGATTTGGTAACTTAGGGTACGGTTAGGGTACGGTTACTATGCATGCGTATTCGAGCGATTTTTCGCACTGACGATATCGTCAGAACTGATCGTCAGTGCGAGGTGGTTACACTGTACGCGATTTCTGATCGTCAGTGCGAGGTGGTTACACTGTACGCGATTTCTGATCGTCAGTGTGTTTCTTCCCCATTAATATTGGGGTCTAAACTATGTTTATTTGATGTAATGTTTGGGAGGAATTAATGCATGCGTGCCTCTGAAATAATAGACGCAACGCTAATTTGATTATTATTTTCCAGAATTTCACTACACACAATTTTGAAATACCTAAATAGAGAAATGATGAGAATATTTTTTATGTAATATAAGTATTGAAAGATATTCCATTTCATTAAAAATAAAAATTGTACAAAGTAACAACCAATTCAAGCCTTCATATATAATTATATTATGATTAAATTAATTTTATATAATTAAATAATATCTGTATAATTTCTGATACGTATTATCAAATAATATATTTCCAAAATGCATGGGTAAACAGTAATAGCAATCAAAAGAAAGAGAAATATACACAAAAATTACTGAAAGTTGTCGCAAGTCGCATGAAAAAATCAAACTCATTTGAACGCTGAAGTTAGTCTGACGACTTCGTACGTATTCTGACGACCAAATCGCAGCCACTGTAACCACTCCCATTGGAAAGCATGAATTTGATTTTCATCCGATTTCATCAGAAGTCGTCAGTGCAAAAAATCGCTTGAATACGCATCCATAGTAACCGTACCCTAACGCCCCAACGCTAAAGTATCGGAATTTGAAATCGTATAGATATCTCTGTCGGTACGATTCCAATGCCGGTAAGCAAAGAATGAGGGTGACTATTTTTGTCATTGCGCAAAGGTCATTTTTAGAGCTAACTCTGTGATTCTATTTACTATACCCTTTACAGTTCTAGTTGATCCAAATGAAATAATATTTGATCCAAGTAAATTTCAATTTGATCCAAGTGAAATTGAAATTGATCCTTATGAAATTGAATTTGATCCTTATGAAATTGAATTTGATTCTTTTGAAATTGAATTTAATCCAAGTGAAATAATATTTGATCCCAGTGAAACAATATTTGATCCAAGTGAAATTGAATATTTTATCATTCCGATACTTCACATTTTGTGTCTTTGTCTGTTGGTTGGTTGGTCGGTTGCAAGAAAAATGTCACGATTTTAACATTAAAAATATAATAAATATTTGTATAATTTATGAGATTACGATTGGCCAATCATAATCTCACATTGCCCACCATAATCTTTCATTGCCCACCATAATCTTTTATTGCCTACCATAATCATTCATTTTCCACCTTAATCTTTCATTGCTCACTATAATCTTTCATTCTCCACCATAATCTTTCACGCTCCACTATAATCTTTCATTACCCACCATAATCTTTCATTACCACCATAATCTTTCATTGTCCACCATAATCTTTCATTGTCCACCCTAATTTTTCATTGCCCACCAAAATCTTTTATTACCTACCATAATCTTTTATTGCCTACCATAATCTTTCATTGCCCACTATAATCTTTCATTCTCCACCATAATCTTTCATTATCCACCATAATCTTTCATTACC
>CANNZV010004827.1:0-34788 GCA_947561585.1 Caprella mutica
TTACAAGTTATGATAAATTTATTAAATAACTCAAGGGATGAGCTTATAAGAAAAAAAAGTAATACTCAAAGATTTATCTTTTTAGATTTATATGCAAAAAATGAAAGTTTAATAATAAGTATAAAAGATAGTGCTGATGGAATTGATGAAAGTATTATAGATAGAATTTTTGAGCCTTACTTTACTACTAAGCATCAATCACAAGGTACAGGAATAGGACTTTTTATGTGTGAAGAAATAATCTGTAAACATATGCATGGAAAGATTGAAGTATTTAATGATGAGTTTATGTATAAAAACAAAGAGTATAAAGGTGCTAGATTTAAAGTAAGTATACCTATAGCTTAGGTTTACTTACTTTTTTTATTTGAAAAGTATACAAATATTGTAAGAGAGATTAAAATAAGTGCAATACCAGCTATTAGATAAAAGGCATTTATCATCTCATCATAACCATTTAATGCAATTTTAAATACTACAATTAAGGCTTCAATAGATAAAGCAATAATAATTGTACTCAAAAATTTAACAAGTAGTTTTGTTTCAACTTTTGAGTTTTTGGAGTAGGATTTGAAAAATACCTCTTGCTCTAAAATTGTTTTTGCCAAGTCAAAAATTGCAATACCCAAAGTTAATGCAATAATTGGTTTAAACATAACTTCTAAAGAAATCTCACCTTTTATAAACAAATAATATACAAAGTCAAATAGTGAAAAACCAATAGTTATTATTGCAAGTATTGCCATTGAGAAACCTGCTAAAATATAAAAGCCCTTTGTTAGAGCATGAAAGGGTTTATTTAATTCTAGTAGATTTAGTTTTTCAAGTAGTATATCAATTCTGAAATCTAAAAAAACAATCTCATCACCTTCTTTAACTGTAACAGTCATGCAACTATTTCTAGTAGCACTACTTATATATGGTCTTGAAAATGCCATATTATTCTCTTTAAATTCAAGTTTTGTAATAATTGAGGATCTATCTTTATTTTTTGCACTTAAATCCATCTTATCTTTATATATATTAGCTGAGGTTTGGATTTTTGTATCTTTATTTGTAATATATACTAACTCTAATGATGGGAAAAGAGAAAATAGTTGTTTAAAGTTATCTTTTTTTAAAGTACTTAAATGACCTAAGTTTCTAATACTCTCTTGTATAAAAAACTCTATATCATCTTTGTGCTGTTTGTAGGTTTCTATAAACTCTTTCATTTAAAATCCTGATAATTTTTTCTTTATTATACACTTTTATTATGAATATAATAAAAAAATATGAGTGTTTTTTATACAGCTGTTTAGTTTTTGTATTAAAGTATTGAACTTGGTGATTAAAAAATATTAAAAAGAAAAAAATATTTACAAGTATATAAATTTTATACAAATTGCTTTTTAATTAAATAATTATTTTATGTTATAGTAAGAGCTTAGGTTAAACAAGGAGAGTTTAATATGATTGATGAAATAATTGAAAATAAATTAATAGATATTTATTTTCAACCAATAGTGTCTGTAAGAACTAAATCTATATTTGCCTTTGAGGCTTTATGTAGATGTTCATATAATGAACAAATAATTCCTCCTGATTTACTATTTAAACTTGCAAAGCAAAATGACTTGCTTTTACAGCTTGATATAATGGCTAGAAAAAAAGCCATAGAGAAGTTTTCCCAATATTATAAAAAGAATAAGGACTTAATTCTTTTTTTAAATTTTGAATCATCATTACTTAATGACTTAGAATCTTTTGAAAAAATCAATAGCTTTTTAGAAGATATTATAGATTTAAAAATACCTTTTAAAAATTTTGTATTAGAAATAAAAGAAGATGAAATATCTAATATTGAGGTTTTAAATGAGTTTTGTAAAAGATATAAGGATTTAGGTTTTATGATAGCACTAGATGACTTTGGTACAGGTAGTTCTACCTTTCATAGAATAAATATCATTAAGCCTGATATTATAAAAATTGATAGATCTTTATTTTGTGATTATGACAATCAAATAAATAAAGAGATTGTAAAAGCCATTGCTAAAATGAGTCATAATTTAGGAATTAGAGTTTTAGCAGAAGGGGTTGAAACTGAACAAAGTATTTGTAGCTCTTTAAAAGCATCCATAAACTTATATCAAGGTTTTTATTTCTCAAAAGCTCAAAAAGATATAAAAGATAGAGATATAGAGTTTATAGAGAGTAAAATAAGTAAAATTGCAAAAATCTTTAAAGAAAAAAACATAGATGCAATCAAAGCAAAAAGCAAAGCTATTGATACATATGATAATATGGCAGCATCTATTATCTCAAAAATTTCTAGCCTTGATACATTTAATAAAAATTTAAAAGCTGCTTGTCTTACTTATGAAAATATAGAAGCTGTATATTTAATAGATATTAAAACTTCAAGACAAATACATGATACCTTAGTTCTTAAAAATATAAATGATAGATTTAAAGCAACTAAAAATGGTTTTGAACACTATTTAAAAGAGTATTACTATATTACAATAGAGTCAAAAAAAGGTATTTTTTTGAGTCAAAAGTACATCTCATATGCTACAGGAAGCCTTTGTAAGACTTTTGCTAAAAGATTTACTTTGAATAACAAAAGCTATATTCTTTGTATAGATATAGTTTTATAGCTCTTATAATTTATACTGTTGAATATATATTTATATAATTGAATAAAAAATATACAGACATTATGTTTACACTTTTATTTGTTTGTTTTATAATGACTGTAGATAAATTGACAAAGGAGTCTTATGGAAAATTTTACTGATGTAAAGTATATATTAGATGGTTTCCTGTTTGTATTTTCAGGAGTACTAGTAATGTGGATGGCAGCAGGTTTTGCCATGTTAGAAGCTGGTTTAACAAGAACAAAAAATAACGTTACTGTTTTAACTAAAAATATTGGTTTATTCTCAATATCTTGTATTATGTTCTACTTCGTAGGTTATAATGCAATGTATGGTGATGGAAATGCCTTCATTGGTTCTATCTCAATGTTTAGTGGTTGAAAATGCACCAGATGCAGCATATCCTGCATTTGCAGACTTTTTCTTCCAAGTAATGTTCGTTGCAACTGCTGCATCGGTAATCTCAGGAACAGTAGCTGAAAGAATGAAATTATGGCCATTCTTAATCTTTGTTGTTGTGTTATCTTCTTTAATTTACCCTATTCAAGGTCACTGGACATGGGGAGGAACTGAATTAGGTGGTTTAATTGCTGGTTTCTCTGACTTCGCTGGTTCAACTATTGTTCACTCTGTTGGTGGATGGGCTGCATTAGCTGGTGTATTAATTCTTGGTGCTAGAAAAGGTAAATATGGTAAAAATGGACAAGTAAGACCAATTCCTGGTTCAAACTTAACATTAGCTACATTAGGTACATTCATTTTATGGATGGGATGGTTCGGATTTAATGGTGGTTCTCAATTAGCATTAGGTTCTAAAGTTGATATTGATGGAATTGCTATGGTTGTAGCTGATACAAATATGGCTGCTGCTGCTGGTGCTATTGCCGCTGCACTTTTAACTCAACTTATTTACAAAAAGTTGATTTAACTATGGTTTTAAATGTGCTTTAGCTGGTCTTGTATCTTGTACTGCTGGACCTGATTTAGGTATGTTAGTTGCATTTGTTGAAGGTATTGTTGGTGGTGCTTTAGTTGTATTTGCTGTTCCATTCTTTGACAAGTTAAGAATTGATGATCCTGTTGGTGCTTTATCTGTTCACTTAGTAGCAGGTATCTGGGGAACATTAGCTGTTGGTATCTTTAATCCTGATGTGACTATCTTAGCACAAATCAAAGGTATCGTTGTAATTGGTGCATTCGTATTCATCGCTTCATTCATTGTATGGAAGATATTAGATATTACAATTGGACTTAGAGTTGATGAAGAAACTGAGATTAATGGTCTTGACATTCATGAAACAGGACTTGAAGCTTACCCAGAGTTCAAAAGAGCCTAAGGAGTATAATAGATGAAAAAGATTGATGTAATTATAAAACCGTTTAAATTAGAAGATGTAAAAGATGCTTTAGTTGAAGCAGGAATTACAGGTATGACCGTAAGTGATGTAAAAGGTTACGGTAGACAACAAGGTCACTCTGAACTTTACAGAGGGGCTGAGTATGTGGTAGATTTTTTACCAAGATTAAAATAGAGATGGTTGTATCAGAAGAAATGGTTGATGCAGCTATAAGTGCAATTACTGAATCTGCTAAAACTGGAAAAATTGGTGATGGTAAGATTTTTGTTTCTTCTTTAGATGATGTAGTTAGAATTAGAACTGAAGAAAGAGGTTCTGAAGCTATCTAATCTCTAAAGATTAGAATCTATACAATACAATTCAAGAGACATACTTTTTCTTGGATTGTATATTTTTTATACACAAACCTTCTATACAAATATTTTTTATACCTATATAATAAAAGAAAACAAACAAAGGAATCTTTTATGGGTGTAGAAGTATCTTACGTGATTGACACGCTATATGCAATCTTTGCAATGACTCTTATTATTTTCATGGTACCAGGCTTTGCTATGCTTGAAGCAGGTATTGTTTCGAACAAAAAACGTTACAGCAGTATTAACTATTAATACTTTAATTTATGCTATTGCTTCATTAGCATTTTTACTTGTTGGTTACTCAATAGCTTTTGGTGATTTTGGGGCTGATGGTATGAGTAAATGGGCAGCATTTTTATTCCAAATGGCATTTGTAGGAAAAGTAGTAAATATTATGAGTGGTGGGGTTAGTGAAAGAGCTAAAGTTATTCCCTTAGCATTATTTACTATTATCATGGCAGCAGTTGTTTATCCTTTAGTTGTAAATGTTACATGGGGAGCAAACCTACTTGAAGGTACAGCTTTAGCTTTATCTATGTATGACTTAGCAGGTTCAACTGTAATTCACTCAACTGGTGGATGGGCATTATTAGCAGCAATTTTAATTATTGGTTCAAGAAAGGGAAGATACACACCAACTGGTGGAATTAGAGTTATTCCTGCATCAAATATTCCTTTAGTAACATTAGGTGCATTTCTTTTATGGATAGGTTGGTTTGGATTTAATGGTGGTTCTGTTGGTTCAATTGCTTCAAAAGAAGGAGCTGATGCAGTAGCTTTAACTATAATGAATACAAATACAGCAGGTCTTGCAGGTGCTATTATGGTAGCGATTGTTATGCAAATCAGATATGGTAAACTTGACTTAACAATGATCTTAAATGGTGCTTTAGGTGGCTTAGTAGCAATCACAGCAGGTCCAGATTTATATGATATTTACACTCCAATTTTAATTGGTGCAATTGGTGGAGCATTAGTTGTATTTGGTGTATCTTTCTTTGATAAATTAAGAATTGATGATCCAGTTGGTGCACTTTCTGTTCATTTAGTAAATGGTATTTGGGGAACATTAGCAGTAGGTATCTTTGCTTCAAATGGTGAAGATATTACATTTATGGGACAATTAAAAGGTGTAATTGTTGTAGCAATTTTTGCCTTTGTAGTTTCATACATACTTCTATACATTATCAATAAAGTATTACCTCTAAGAGCTCACAAAGATGAAGAGGTTCAAGGGCTTGATGTTGAAGAGTGTGGGGTAGAGGCGTATCCAGAATTCAAAAGAGCCTTCTAAAAATTGTAGTTATTGAGCATCTTTTGCTTAATCTCTGCGTTGGACTATAAGCTTTACTACTCACTTACTTGAAGTAAGCTCCTACGTAAAACTTATAATCCGCCTTGACCTTAAACAAAATATACTCAATTCTTACA
This sequence comes from Caprella mutica, assembly GCA_947561585.1. Taxonomy (NCBI): domain Eukaryota; kingdom Metazoa; phylum Arthropoda; class Malacostraca; order Amphipoda; family Caprellidae; genus Caprella; species Caprella mutica. Next base: position 5,788 of record CANNZV010004827.1, read on the forward strand.
ATTTTAGATAAGAAAGTTGAGTAGAATTTTGTTTGGTTTTATTATTAAATAGTCATTAAAAAGGCTAGATAATTTAAATTTAAAAAAATTTTGTTAAAATATACGAACTTAAAAAAGGATTAATAGTGAAAAAAATTGAAGCTGTAATTAAACCGTTTAAATTAGAAGATGTAAAAGATGCATTAACAGAAGCAGGTATTACTGGTATGACTGTTTCAGATGTAAAAGGTTATGGTAGACAACAAGGACACTCTGAACTTTACAGAGGTGCTGAATATGTTGTTGACTTTTTACCAAAAATTAAATTAGAACTGATTGTTTCAGAAGAGGATGTTGACTCAACAATTTCTGTTATCACAGAAGCTGCAAAAACTGGAAAAATTGGTGATGGTAAGATCTTTGTTTCTCCAATTGAAAAGATTGTAAGAATCAGAACTGGTGAAGAAGATGAGGAAGCAATTTAATGAGTAGTGTTACTACTTTTGAAATTAATGAGCCTTTAGATATGCACCTTCACTTACGTGATGGTGATATGCTAAAGCTTGTTGGTCCACTAACATCAAATACTTTTAGTGGGGCTTTAATAATGCCTAACTTAGTACCACCAGTAACTACTAAAGAAGCGTTATTATCTTATAAACAAAGAATTAAAGAAGCATGTGAAGGTGATACTTTTGAGCCTTATGTGACTTTATTTTTTCAAAATGATTATTCTTATGAGTTTTTAGAAGATGTTAAAGATGATATCATAGGTATTAAACTTTATCCAGCAGGAATTACTACAAATTCTGAAACGGGTGTTTCATCTATGGATGTTGAAGTTTTAAGACCTACACTTGAATCTATGAGTAAACTTGGGATTCCTTTATGTGTTCATGGTGAAACAAATGGTTTTGTTATGGATAGAGAAAAAGAGTTTATGCCAATTTATGAATCAATTGCTGCTGCTTTCCCTGACTTAACAATTATTATGGAACATATTACTACTGCTGATGCGGTGGAATTAATGGATAAATATGATAATCTTCATGCAACAGTTACATTACATCATTTACTTATTACACTTGATGATGTTGCAGGTGGAATGTTACAACCACATCTTTTCTGTAAACCAATTGCAAAAAGACCTGAAGATAGATCAGCTTTATTAGATGCAGCCTTAAAAGCTCATCCAAAACTTATGTTTGGTTCAGATTCTGCACCACACCCAAAACATAAAAAAGAGTGCTGTGGTTGTGCAGCAGGTGTATTTACTTCACCAATTGCATTACAAGTACTAACTGAGTTATTTGAGAAGTACCAAGCTTTAGAGAACCTAAACGCTTTTGTATCTTTAAATGCTCAAAAAATATATAACTTCAAACCTTTAACTAAAAAAATAAAATTAGTTAAAAAAGATTTTGTAGTACCTGAAATTTATGAATATAAAAATGAAAATGTAGTACCAATGTACGCAGGGGAAACTTTATCTTGGAGTATAGAGGATTAAAAATTAAAGAGGAAATTTAATATTTCCCTTTTCTTTTCTCTTCTTCTTTTTCTTTTAGAAGTCTTCTTATATTTTCAGAAGTCTCTTGAGCTTTTGTGATTCTTTCTTCTCTCATCACTCTTAATGTATCTAAAGTCTCTTGTTTCTCTTTATCAAGATTAGTTTGAATTTGTATAGCTTTTCTATTGTTTGAAACTCCTGATACTGTAAGGAATTTTTCTTTTTTATTAATATAAACTTTTGTAGAAGCTGATGTGGCATTTTTATTAAATACTATGATGTCATTTTCTTTAAGGTTTATTATTTCTTCTGCTGTTAATTCTGTCTCAGCCATAATAGCTTCAATTTTCATTTTAGCACCGGAAATAAGTGTTGTAATATCTCTTTTTCTACTTGATTTTCTATTTTTACCCTCAGAGAATACTTTCTCAACAACCTTACCAAGTAAGGGTTCAATATATGAAATAGGGTAACAAATAGATAGGAAACCTGACTCTTCATCAATAGTTACTTCAAGTACAACAAGTAAAACAATCTCATGATCTGAAATAATCTGGATTGCATTTGCATTTGTATCTTTTGATTCAACTTTAAAGTTAAGAGTTGATACATCATCCCATGTTCGATAAAGATTTTTAATAACCAATTCATAAAAATGATCAAGTATTTCAACTTCAATTTCAGTTAATTCTCTATCTAGATTATCACTTGTATTAACTGCACCTGAACCTAGTAATTCAGCAATAATTTTATGTGAAATTCCCGGGTTTGATTCAATTACAATTCTTCCTTCCATAGGTTTAATAGAAAGAGTATTTAGTGATGTAATTTGAGGAATCGATAAAATAAACTCCCCATAAGTCATTTGTTCAATTGAGTAAAGTTTAATATCTACAATCTTTCGAAGCATGGCTGAAAGATCTGTTATAAAGTCTCTTAACATTTTATCATGCATAGTTGAAAAGGCTTTAAATTGCTCTGGTGATATTCTATTTGGTTTTTTAAAATCGTAAATTGAATAGTTTTTTTCTTTTGATACAACTTTATCGGCGGGAGTTGCATTATCAATGTCCTCACCTTGTTCGGCAATATCTAAAAGTGCATCAATTTCATCTTGACTTAAAAATTCTGCCATACTATCCTCTTATCTCAAATTCAACATCAATAGCACCAAGCTCTTTTATCATCTTTAGTGTATCAATTATCTCTGTCATTGGTAGTTTCATAACTTTCATAGCTCTAACTAAATCAGAAACAGTTGGTTGTGCTCTTGTGTCAATTCTTGCATTGTTTATATCAACTACAGGTTTATCTACGATTTTAACACCATCACCAACATCTACACCTTTATTTAGCTTTTCATCTCTCCATTGATTATCTTTAAGTGGAGATTTTTTAATTCTGATTGTAAATGAATCTCTTGCAATAGTAACTGGGTCAATGATAATATCTCCACCTGTAATAACAGATTTTCTATTCATGTCAATAATGATTTTCTTTTTAAAGCTGGAATCTAATTCAATTCCCTCAACTAAAGCTATAAACTTTACAATAGACATCTCAGGTGGTTTTATCACATCAATTGTTCTTGTATCTAAAGCAGTTGCTAATTTTCTTCCAAACTTTTTATTGATTTTTGTTTGAATTAAGTCTGCATTTTTTGCAGAGCTTTTAAGTAAACTAAGTCTAATTGAGTCTTCATCTTTTAAACTAAAGTCAATCTCATTTTCAACTGTTGCGCCATCGTAAATAAAACCTGTTGTTTCATTATCAGCATCTGCTACAATAGTTCCTTGAGCTAGTGCATAAACTTTTCCATCTACACCTTTTAGTTGAGTTATTAGTAACTCCCCTTTATCAACAGATTTTGCATCACCTATTGTAGATACTTTTATTTTTACTTTATCACCTTGTCTTGAAAATGGAGGAAGTTTCCCTGTTACCATTACAGCTGCAATATTTTTTGAGTTTATTGAGCCTGCTGGTATTTTTATATACGAGTTTCTAAGAAGGTTTTGTAAACTTTGCATGGTAAACTTAGATTTGTCACCAGTTCCTGCAAGTCCAACTACTAAACCATATCCGATAAGTTGGTTTTCTCTAATTCCAATTATGTTTGATATATCTTTTATAGTTTGGGAATATAACGATGAGATAAATAATACTACTAAAAAAAAATACTTCAAAATAAACACCCTCTAATTAAGTGTATTTATTTTATCAAAAATTTAATAAAAAAAGGTATAATCTATACAATAAAAATGATTGTATTATAGGGTTTTGGTTTGAATGTATATATTTATGGTAATAGCGGATTTAAAAAAGAAATTCATGAGACTTTAGAACACGCTAATATTAAATTTAAACTTGATGCAAACAGCATCATAAAAGACATTAATAACTTAGAAGAATTAAAAACAATAATTAAAAATAATCCTAATGATATATATCTAATTGATGATGAAAAAATTATCAAAAAAGATGGCTTCTCAAAAAAAATAAAATTTCTTACACCAAAAGATGGTATTGAAGAAGAGTTTCTTCTTGACAATGGAATAGCTGATTTATCAGTAGATTCCTTAAAAGAAATCCCAAAATATATTATAGAAAAACACGAACAGCAAAAAAAAACTGAAACACAAGACATTCAAAACTCAATTGCAGATATTGTTGATGATGCATACAATCAAGAAGAAGAAAATAATAAAACTGAAGAAATTAAAGATAATTCAGATAATTCAACTGATTTAGATTTTTCAGATGATTTTGAATTGGATGCTGAGTTAGCTTCATTACTTGAAAAAGGTGAGGAGTCAGCTGTTGAAATAATCGAAGAAGAAACACCACAAGATGACAAAATTGAAGAAAATTTTGATTTTATTGATGAATCTGATAATTTAATGTCTGAAAAAGAGTTAGAAAATTTGATGAATTTTGAAGATGATATGGGCTTAAACAATACTTCTTTTGATTATGATGAAAATACAAATAAACAAGATGAAGATCTTCAAAAATTTGAAGAAGAGTTAAATAATGATGATAATGAAATAGATTCCCTTATTAATGATTTAGAAAATGATGATATAATAAGTCAATTAGATAATGAATTGGACTTTGATCCAATAGAAGATAGTATTGAAGAGGATCATGAAGATTTAGATGACTTATTAAGTGAAGACTTTTTAAGCAAGGATGAGTCTTTTACTAAAGATACTGAGGAAACAATTCAAGGAGAGAAGATGAGTGATGAATTTTCAGAATTAGATTCATTAAATGAAGATGATATTTTAAGTGCTATTGAAAATTTAGATGATGTGAAACCTATAAATACAAAGAGTTTAGAATCACAGCTACCATCTTCTTCAAGCAGTAATAAAAATGAACAAAGTATAGAAGTAAGTAGTTCTAGCGCACAAGATATTACAGAACTAATTACTAAACTTTTAAATAATAAAACATTAGAGATTACAATCAAGATAAAAGATTAATAATGGATTTAATGTCTATTGCAGAGAATACTGTAAAAATTATTCTTATCTTGGGAATGCCATCACTAATTGTAAGTATGATAATTGGTTTAATAGTCTCAGTATTTCAAGCAGTAACACAAGTAAATGATGCTTCTTTATCTTTTGTACCTAAAATGATTTTTGTATCAGCTTTTATATTAGTAACTTTACCATGGGTAGGTGATCATATAGCTACATATACAAAAGATCTTTGGGATTTAATGTTGATATTTGGGAACTAGATTATGATTGAAAAACTATATAATTTAAAACAAACTCAAACTGATCAAAAACTAATGGAAAAAGGTCAATTACAAGCAAAAATTGATACTTTAGATGCTGAAATTATGTTTACTCAAAATAAAATAGATACAGCAACACTTCATAAATTTGGTTCGGTATCTGATTTTGCAGTCTTAGCAATGCATAAAAATACAATGAGACAACACATATCAAAACTTGATGAAGAAAAAAAAGAGCTTGAAAAGCTTATGGAAACAGTAGTAGAAGAGGTAATTGAACTTCAAAAAGAGACAGAACAATTTGCCTATATTTTAGAAGAAGAAAAAAGAGAAGCTTTAAAGAAGTTACTTTTAGCAGAACAAGAAGCTTCAGAAGAGTATATTCAAAGTAAATATATAAGTGGTTAAGAAGGAGTGTTTTTGATAAGAATTTTAGTGTTTGTGTTTTTGTCTTTTTGTTTTACTTATGCCCAGCAAGCAAATGATAGTAGTTCTCTTACAAAGCAAAAATTAGAAATTAAAGAGCTAAAAAAAGAATTAAATCTTTTTTATAATCAAAAAGAAAAAGAGTATCAAGAAAGAAAAAAAGAACTAGAAACAATTTTAGCAAAAATAGAGTCTGAAAAAAAAGAAATAGAGCAACTTTACAGTAAAAATGAACAAACTTTAAGAGATATAAATCAAACAGTTGAGAGTAAAACAACAAAAATTTTTAACAAAATGAAGCCAAAAGTAGCATCAAAAATTTTTGATGAAATGATTGCTGAGGGAAAACTTGAAGATGTTTTTGATATAATCATTAGATTAAAAGAGAAAAATATCACACTATTATTTAAATCATTAAGTGTTCAAAACGCAGCACAATTAACTGAAATGTTAGAGAACTTTAATATAAAAGATGAAAAGGGAGAGTAATGGCAGAAGAAACAGAATCACAAGGAAATAACTCAGGTGGTGGAAAAGGATTGATGATAGTGCTTATTGCACTAGTTGTTATTCTTATTTTAGCTGTAGCTGGTGGGGCTTATTTCCTATATTCACAAGGAGTACTTTCTCCAAAAGATGGTCAAACTCAAGAAGAAACAGTTAAAAAAGAAGAAGCAGGTGATTCAAAAGAGACATTTAAAGCAGAGCTTAATGATTTAGTATTAAATATTACTAACTCAAAAGGTAGAGAAAAATTAATGAAACTATCTTTTGCTATTAAAAGTGTTGAACCTTCAATTGCTGCTTTAACAGAAAATTATAGAGCAGAGATTATTGATGTTGTTATTAGACAAATAAGTGCTAGAAGTTCTGAAGAATTATTAACTGTTGGTGGAAAAGCTTTATTAAAAGAAGAGTTAATTGAAGAGATTAATACTGTGTTAAATGAAGCGACTTCTTCAAATGAAGATATTAAAGCTAATCACATTAAGCAAATACTTTTCACTACATTTGTAATAAAATAAGAAGTCAAAAATGATAGTTGCTGTAAAGAGAAATAAAAAACAAAAACTAATAAAGTTTTTATCCCTTGTTGTTGTTATTCTTATGTTTGCAGGTTATTACTGGCATATGAGTAATGAGATGCAAAAACAACAAGAAGCTGAACTACAAGCTAAACAAGCAGCACTTCAAGAACAAAAAGCAAAAGATGACGAAAAGAAAAAAGTTGAAGGTATAATAGTAAATGAAGTTCAAAAAGCTGTAGAATTAATAGGTCAAAAAAATGTTAGGCATGTTAAGATTATAGAAAATAGATTAATTTTAATTTGTGAATTAAATACTAATCTTGAACCTTTAATGGTAAGATATGGAACAATGGCTTTAGTTAAAAATACATTAAATGAAATAATCATTGCTATAGATGTTCAATATATATTAAAAAGCAAGCTAAATGTATAAATACACTTATCCTTTAATAGCAGCACTTTTTTTTAGTGCTTGTGCTTCAAATGAACCTCAAATAAAATTTGAAGAACCAAAGGTTCAAATACCAAAACCCCAACCAAAACCAAAGAAAAACAAAGGCTCACTATACTCTATGGAAGGAACTTCATTATTTGCTGATAAAAAAGATCTTCAGATTGGAGATATTATTCAGGTAAATATTGATGAGAATTTAACATCAAACACAAATAATAAAAGAGAACTTTCAAACGATAGAAATAGTAGTTTAGGCGGAGGAGTCTTGGCCGGTGCTGGTTTAGGTAGTACAGCCTCTGGAATTGCAGATAAATTTAATAGAAATCTTGGAGTTGATTTTTCAACACAAAGTACCAACTCTGATTCAGGGGAAGTAAAAACAAGTTTTGCTGAGAGTTTTTCTACTTCAATTTCTGCAATAATAGAACAAACATATCAAAATGGTAACTACTATATTAAAGGCTCTAAAGAGTTGTTGATTGATGGTCAAAAACAAGTTATAATAGTTACAGGTGTGATAAGACCATATGATATTAGTTCTGAAAATTCAATTAGCTCAAACCAAATAGCTAATCTAAAACTTATGTATGATAAAGAAGGTACTGAAGCAGATATTATGGAAACTCCATGGGGAATAAAGCTCATGAGAGCCATATGGCCTTTTTAATCTAATTTTAAGAAATGTAATGCAATAATTAGATAATATACTACAAAGGAGTCTCTATGCTTAATACATTAAATGTTTCTCAAACTGGTTTAACAGCTGCAAAAGTAGCAGTTGAGAATGTTTCTAATAATATAGCTAATGAGAATACTCCTGGTTATAAAAAAAGAGTTGTTGATATAAAAGAACTTGAGCAAACTGACACTAGATTTACAGGTCGTGGTGTTGGTGCTGATAACGCATATAGGGTTACAAACCAGTATATGTTTGACAGGCTTATGACTGAAAATACTAGGGAACAAGGTTATACTAAACTTTCAAGTATTTTAGGAAGTGTAGAGACAGCTTTTAAAGAGACTGACAGTAGTGGTTTCTCTTCAGATTTAAATAGATATTTCCAAGCAGTTGAAAACTTAAGATCAAACCCAAATTCAGAAGTATATAAAAATGGACTTATAAATGAAGGTAAACTTTTAGTTGAGTCTTTACAGAATTTATATACAGGAATTGAAAGAGCTCAAGAATTAGAAGAGCAAGAGTTAGGTTCAAATGTAGATAAAGTAAATGATATTCTTAGTGAAATAGGTCAAATCAATGAAAAGCTAGGTAAACAATCAGAAGCTACAAATGATTTACTTGATAGAAGAGACTATTTAGAAGAACAGTTATCTTCTTATGTTGATATTAAAGTAGACAGATCCTATGGCGAGTATGAACTTAAAATTGCAGGTAATGTAGCAGTAAGATACAACACAAATGTAAGAGATGTGAGCGTTCAAGAAGAGCATAAGGCTCAGGTTGATAGATTTGCAGATGATGCAGGTACTGGAAGTAGTTTAACATTTATAAATAATACAACAGGTGCAGTAACTGATACTCCTGAAGCAGGTGATCAAATCACTTACAAGTTAAATAATGATCAAGAAGTAACTATTACAGTTGGTAGTTCACAATATACTGACAAAGATGGAAATACAGTAGATATTGATTTTGATGAAGATGGTACTCCTGATGTTGTTGATGCAGATAATTATGTAAGAGCTTTAGCTTATGCAATAAATGATAATCCAAGTACAAAAGGATTAATCACAGCATACAATGGTAATTATAGAATTGATGAACATGGAGACAAGATTGATATTGATGGTGAAGATAAGTTTCTACTTGTAGAATCAGATAGTCCAGGAGTAAATGGGAAATTTGAAGGAAGAATTACTATTACTGAAAGTAATGATGTAGATGGCGATGGTAATCCTGATGAAGTTAGGAATAGTTTTTATAAAGATGAATTACAAAGTAGTGAAGCTGTAAGTAGAACTTACGTAGCAATCTATGATAAAGAAGTTGATTTAAAATCTGGTGTTTTAAAAGTTCAAGTTGATAATATAAGCTCAGATTCACCAAACAATAAACTTGAAACTTATAAAGACAAGCTTGATAAGTTTGCAAAAGTTTTAGCTGATGTAACTGATAAATATATAAGAACAGGTGTAGATCAGTATAAATTTGGTGAAAAAACTATAGATGAACTTGATAGTACTGTTGGTGATACTGTTAAACTAGGACTATTTTCTGGAACTAGTGTCGGTACTTTGAAGTTTAATGAAACTGCAATTAATGATTTAGATCAAAAAGATTTAGATTATTTAGCTGAATTACAATGGAAAAAAGATTTATCTTTTAACGATGGGGCACAAGATCCAACAGATAATGATAGAACATCTTTCTCAGAATTTTTCCAAGAAATTAGAGCAATTGTATCCGAAGATAAAGAAAGTACGGATTTTGTTTTAGATACTCAAAAAGATATAAAAGCAGCTTTAACATCTTCATATAATGAACATGTGAAAGTTGATAAAGACGAAGAAATGGTTAATTTAATTAAGTTTCAATCAGCATATACAGCAAACGCTAAAATTGTAACTGTAATTGATGAAATGCTACAGACTTTATTAGGTCTTAAAAGGTAATAAGGAGTAAGTTATGGCTGAGGGAATTTTAGGACTAGGAACAGGACAATCGGCTTCTTTAAATCAAGAATTAATTGATAAATTAAAAGGAGCAGAAAGAAAAGCACAAGTTGAACCTTTAGAAACTAGACTTGAAGATATTACTAGTGAAAGAGAAATTTATGCGCAAATAGATACGAAAGTATCTGAGCTTTTAAGTGCAGTTAAACCTTTTGACCTTTTTGTAAGTGGTGGAACAAATGCTTTTGAAGAAAAAGCAGCCACTACTTCTGGTGATTCTGTTGTATTTAATGCAAGTGATGCTTCTAAACTTAATAATGGTATTACAACTGTTGATATTAAAGGATTAGCTCAAAAAGATGTATATCAATCAGATGCAATTAATGGTGCTTCAAAAGACGCTTTAGGTGATATAGGAACTTTAAGTATAGAAGTTGATGGTACAACTCATAACTTTGACACATCAACTTATTCAACTTATGATGAATTAGCAACTGCAATTAATGATAAAACTGGAATTGCTGCATCTTTAGATCAAGTAGGAGATGACTCATATAGACTAGTTTTAAAAAGTGAAAGCTCTGGACTTGCAAATGCTTTATCAATATCAGGTACAGCTAGTCAGGCTTTAGGTTTCACAACTGATGGTACAACTGTTAATGTAGCAAATCATACATTAACAGCACAAAATATGAGTCTAGAAGTTGATGGTGTAGCTTATAGTTCAGCAGAAATAAAATTACTGTTGATGGCTTAGATATTACAGCAACTAAACTTGGTACATCTTCTATTAATATTAGTAAGGATACTTCGTATATAGAAACACAAGTGCAAGATTTTATTACTAAATATAATGAACTAGTTGACTTAGTTAGTGGAGAAATTGATAATGCTGATAGCCCTATTTCAGATAAATCATCATTGCGAACAGTTTTAGCCAAATTAAAGAAAAAGTATTTGGATCATATGGTGATTCAGATGATAAATCTATATTTAATTATGGTTTTGAACTTGATAAGTCTGGAAAATTATCTTTGGATTCTGCAAAATTTAACGATACGCTTACAAACAGTCCTGAGGAACTAAAAGATTTATTCGTTGGAACTGCTGCTAAAGAAGGTTTTGGGACACAGTTAAAAGCCACACTAGATGAGATGAACTTTAGTGGAGGAGTACTTGATTCTTATGAAAAAGGAATTGATTCACGAGAAGAGACATTAGAAGAAGAAAAAGAAAAAGCAGTAAAAGACTTGGATAATAAATATAGTCAGTTAGCAAGCCAGTTTGCAGCTTATACTGCAATTATTTCTCAATTTGAATCGTCTTTTTCTGGTTTAAAATGATGATTCAAGAATCTACTTCTTCTAGCTAATAAAAAGAGAAAATTATTTTTTCTCTTTTTGTTTAAAATTAAGCAAATATATAATATACTTATCATTAGATGAATAACGGAGACACTTTATGGGATTAGATGTATATAATCAACAAAACGCAGTTTCAGATGACCCTTATGTACTGATACTTAAATTATACGAGGGTATAATTAAATATCTTTCATTTGTTAAAAATGCAATGGAAGAGGGTGATGTAGAAGCAAAATTCACATACATAAATAAAACTATTGCAATTTTTGATGAGTTAAGAAATGTATTAGATTTTGATGGTGGAGATGTTGCTTATTATTTAGATGGATTATATTTATATCAAATAGAGACACTTTTTTCTGCTGGTATTGACGATAATGTAAATGCTGTAAATCAGGTAATGAAAGTAGCACAAGGGTTAATTGAAGCATGGAAAGAAGAGACAGGTCTTTAAAAGCCTTAAAAGAATTAAAAAGGATTGATTCCTTAGAATCTTATGAAAAATCTGATGCTCTCGTATTATGGTATGAAGAGCATATAGGTCAAAACAGTGTAGAAGATTTTGACTTAGAACTTGAAGACCTTAAACAAATGGAAGAACTTTTTTTCAAAAGTATAAACTTTCTAAAAAATCAAAAAACACAAGCTAGAGATGACTTAAGTGAAACTAGAAAGATGAAAAAATTTTTAAATAATTAGCTCATCCAAATCTATATTTTTTTCATATAAATAAAATCTTATATTCTTAGGTATTTTTCTTACTCTACATTTTTCTTTAAATTTTTTATCCATTGTTATTTTTGAAGCAGGACAAATAAAAATATATTTATCTGTAATACTTACTGATACTTTATGTGAAACTATAATTTCTTTTTGTTTTAAAATCTCATCTCTTGAAGCCTTTGAAAGTATAAAACCTCTTCTTTTTAAACTTTTGTCTATAAGTCTAATATTTAAGTTATTATCATTTAGGTTTTTATAAATTTCGAGCTCAGCAATTTTTTGAATATATTTATTATTTGTATTTAAAGAGTTTATATCTTCTTGTAGATACTCAAAAGAGTTTATAACTCCATGTTTAAACTCATTTACAAACTTATCACTAAAGTTGTGTCTAAAATAGTTTCTTTGTATTTTGTATCACTATTAGTTTCATCTATAAAGTATTTTAATTCATTTGTTTTTAGGTAGTTTTCTAGTTCCTCTTTCGTAGTATTTAAAAGAGGCTTGTAGATTTTATAAAACTCTTTTTCTTCCCATGTATTAAAGCCAATAAGTTCACTTAGTCCTGCACCTTTTGAAAATTGCATCATAAACCATTCTAACTTATCATTTAGTTGATGTGCTGTAATTAAGTAGTGTAGTTATGCTCTTTGATAAGTTCTTCAAAAAAAGTATATCTTATATCTCTTGCTTTCTTTTCAAAATTTGAGCCTTCTAAAAATACTTCTTTTATGAAAACTTTTTTATTATATTTTTTAGCAAGGTTTTTTGAATAAGTTACTTCTTCTTTTGATTGTTCTCTTAGATTATAATCAACAATAGCAATATCAAAAGGAATATTTTCTTTAAGAAGAAGAAAGAATAGTGCGCAAGAGTCTATCCCTGCTGAAAAAGCAAGGAGGTTTTTTGACTCTTTATTGCACTAAAGTTTAAGTTCATGTTATTTGATAACAGTTGCTAGTAGTTTATCACCTATAAGTTCTGTGACTTTTACAGTATAAATTTTTCCAAACTCTAACTGTTTTTGTTCACCTTTTTCATCTACTAATTCATTATCATTGATGTAAATTTCACCATCAATATCAGGAGCCCAGATAGTTTTTCTAGCACTTAATAAGTATTCGTGTCATCACTCTCACCATCCACATAAACCTCAAAAGTTTCACCTATTTCTTTTTCAAGTGATTCTTGAGTTGTTTGAGCAATGATTTCACCTAAAATATCAGCTCTTTCATCAATAATTTCTTGTTCTACTTTTGCATCTGATTTTGAAGCTGTTGTTCCTTCTTCATCAGAATAAGAGAACACATTTGCTCTATCAAATTTATACTCTTCAATATATTTTGCTAAAGCTTCAAAATCTTCTTGTGTCTCACCTGGGTGACCTGCATAAACGTAGTTCTTACAAAAGAGTTTGTGTTTTTGATTTCATATGATCCATAAGTCAATTAGTTTCTCAACACCTTTTCCTCTTTTCATAATTTTTAGCATTGAAGGAGTGATATGTTGAAGTGGCATATCAAAGTAGTTTACAAATACATTTGAATCTGCAATTTATCAATAAGTGATAAAGTAGTAGTTGATGGATAAAGATATAAGATTCTAGCAGTTTTTATACCCTCAATTTTTTCAACGCACGAAACAAGTTGTTCTAAACCATCTTTTTCTCCTAAGTCTCTTAAAAAAGAAGAAGAGTCTTGAGATACAAATGAAAAGTCTGTAAAGCCTTGTGCTACAAGTGATTTTACTTCTTTTTCTAAAGATTCAAGAGTTCTTGAGTGAAGTTTCCCTTTGAAACTAGGAATTGCACAGAATGAACAAGCTTGATTACATCCTTCACTTAGTTTCACGTAAGCGTGGTAGTTTGAACCTGTGATTACTCTATCATTTGTATCATTTGCTAAAAATACATCATTTGTAAGTTTGATCTTTTTGCATTTACAAGTTCATCAATTCTATCATAGTCACCAACACCTGTAAATACATCAATCTCAGGTAGTTCTTTTTGTAAATCTTCTTTATATCTTTCACTTAAACAACCAGCCATAACTAGAACTGATTCTTCTTTTCTTTCATCATGTAAATTTAAAATAGTATTGATACTCTCTTCTTTTGCTGAGTCAATAAAACCACATGTATTTACAATAATAACATCTGCGTTTGAAGTATCATCTGTAAGTGTATAATCTTTTAATTTTCCAAGCATTACTTCTGAATCAACAAGGTTTTTTGTACAGCCAAGTGATACTAGATGTAATGATTTATCAGGATTTTGAGTTGTAAATTTCATTTATTACCTATTACTTTTTTCGCAATTTTATCATAAATTTAGTAAAAGTTTAAATTTAAATAAAATTGTGAAAAAAGAATAGGGCTTTTTTATTTGTTTTTTGCTAGTTTATAACCAAATATTATCAAGAAGTCTTGTATTCCCAAATCTTGCAACTACAAGAATTACTGTGTTTTTCAGTTCAATTGTTTCTATCTCATCAAACTCTTTATTTACAATAGCTACATATTCCACATCTAAGTCTTTCATAACTTCATGGATTTTCTCTTTTACTTTTTTTACTTTAAATTCACCTTTTGCTATAAGTGAAGCAGCACTATAAAGTGACTTTGAAATAAGTAAGGCATCTTTTCTTTGAGTTTCATCAAGGTATACATTTCTTGAACTCATAGCAAGTCCATCTTTTTCTCTTACAATATCGCATGGCACTATATTTATAGGCAAGAAAAGGTTTTAACCATTTGTTCTATAAGTGATAGTTGTTGTGCATCTTTTTACCAAAGTAAGCATTTGTTGGTTGAACTAATCCAAATAGTTTTAAAACAACTTGTAAAACGCCATCAAAGTGTCCTGGTCTGCTTTTGCCTTCTAGCATATAGCTTTTATTTGGAGCTTTTATCAAAATCTCTTCATTTCCATACATGGAAGAAATCTCAGGCATAAATACATAATCAACCTTACACATTTCACAGATTTTTTTATCTGCTTCATCACGTCTAGGATAGGCGTCTAAATCCTCTCCTGGAAGAAATTGCGTAGGGTTTACAAAGATAGATACTATAACTATCTCATTTCTTCTCTTGCTTTTTTGATTAAAGAGATATGTCCATCATGTAAAGCTCCCATTGTTGGTACAAATCCAACTGTTGAGTTAATATTTTTTCTAACTTCTTGTAGCTCGTCTATAGTTTTTAAAACTTTCAATTATGTTTCCTTAATTAAATTTTTTATTTTCCATCATAGTTTGGGTTTAGTTTTAGCAAGAATAAATCTGCTAGGATATTTCCAAGTAGTGTTAAAAATGCTCCGATGATTAGTATTCCCATAATAACAGGATAGTCATGAGCTAAAGCACTTTGGAAAAATAAAGTCCCATTCCATCAATAGAAAAAATTGTTTCAAGTATTACTGAACCACCAATGATTCCTGGAAGTGATAATCCAAGTAGTGTAATAACTGGTGGATATAGATTTGGTAAGATATAGTATCTTAATATTTGTTTGTTATTTAAACCTCTTGCTTTTGCAAAGAAAATATAATCAGACTTTAAAATCTCAATAGTTAGTGATCTAATATATAAAGTCAAACTTCCAATTCCACTAAAAATTATAATAGAAATCGGAAGTATTAAATGCCATGCAAAGTCTAAATAGTAGGCTAAACTTCCATCATCTGGTACTGAGTGTAATCCTGCTATTGGTAAAACTTCGAAGTTATAGCAAAAATTAAAACTAAAAGCAAGGCTAAATAAAAAGAAGGCATAGAAAAACTAAGAAGTGATAACTGTCCTGTAAATCTATCAAAAAGACTATTTTTATTTAAAGCTGCTTTTATTCCAAGGTATAAGGAGATAAAAAAGATAAATACCATAGAAATCACATTTATTATAAGTGTAATTGGAATTCGACTTAATATCTCTTCTTTAACTTGTGAACCACTAGCAAAGGAAATACCAAAGTCAAGTTGAACCATAGCAATAAGCCAAGAGAAATACTGTACATATAAAGGCTTATCTAATCCATAAATAGCTTTTAATTGAGCAATTGATTCTTCTGTAATATTAGGGTTTAACTGCCCACTTGCAAAAAAAGAGTTTGGCGCTGCATTTATAGCTATAAATGAAATCAAACTAATTATAAAAAGCATAACTAATAAATATAATAGCTTTTTTAATAATAGTTGCATCTAATGTTTAACCTTTTTCATTTTATTTTGAGATATTTTAGCATTTTTTATCTGTGATTTATATCTTAAGATTTTTCCATCCAATAATGAGGAATACCATCTTCAATATGCTCACTTTTTATTGCTTCAAAACCAAAGCTTTCGTAAAATTTCTTTAGATATGATTGAGCTTCAATAATTATATTTTTTTCAGGCCATTTTTCATTTATTAGGTTTAGAGCCTTTGAAATAAGTTCAATTGCATAACCTTTTTTTCTAGAGTTTCTTTCTACTAAAACTCTACCAAATGATATTTTCTCATCACACTTTTTTAAAACTCGCAAATATGCAACTATATTTGAGCCTTCTTTTATAAACATATGAATAGCTTCTAAGTCTTTATCATCAATATCGGTGTAAACACAATTTTGTTCAACAACAAAAACCTCTGCTCTAATTTTTAAAATATTATAAATCTCAGTATTTGTTAATTCGTTAAATTTTTTTATTTCAATTTTCATTTAATAATCTCTTTTTTTCCCTTTTTTTATTTCTTGCCACTCATTTTCAATACGTATTCTCATAGAGTGAAGCATTTTTAATAACTCTTCTTTTTCTTTTTTATCAAAATCTATCAAAGAGATTTTAGAACTATGGTTTTCTTCTTTTTCTAAAAAAGAGTATACGTTTTTACCTTTTTGAGTACAAAATAGTTTGAACTCTTTTTTATTGTCTTGTGTTTGCACCTTTTCAAGGTAGCCTTGCTCTATTAGTTTTTTAACAGCCTTAGCTGTAGTTGTTCTATCTACTTTTAGTAGTTGGGAGAGTTTTTCTTGAATAATTCCTGGGTTCTCATAAACTCTTACTAAGTATAAGTATTGATTTTTTCCCAGTTGTATGTCTTTAAACTCAATATCGCTAATAGTGGCTAAACATCTAGAAATCATTCCTATCTCTCTTAATATCTCTTTCATTTTAGTTCCTTTTGATGTATTTTATACTAATAATATTGAAAATTCAATATTATTGTAGAATTTTCAATAAAAATGATTTCGAGATAATTAAAAAAAATAAAAGGTATTAAGTATTAGTTATTAAGAGAGTTTTGTTTTAATTTCTCTCTTAATAATATTAATTAAATGTGGTTAAAAGCTATTTTAGTTGTAGGTCTTTATTGAAGTTTGGTGAGTAATTTCCATATAAAATACAATCATTGCAATTTGTTCTAAATAAGATATTATTTGCAATCATTGATGCTTCATATGCTTGATCAGTTGATTCATTTACAATTTGAGTAACTACAGCAGTAACTAACATACCGATTAATCCGCCACCACTATCACCAGAAGATTTGATAAATTTAGTTTCTTTATTCCAAAGTGTTTTTCCACTATGTAAATCTACTAATTTAGCTTCTAATTCAATCTCAGTTTTACTAGCTAAAACTGCGTAGTTATTACCGTATTTTTTAACATTTATATAAAGTACAGAATCTGCTCCAAAAATCTCTTTTAATTTTTCTAAAGAAACATTTCTAATTTCTTTTGCTTCATATACTCCATTGTGTTTAAATGTTTCATTTACTAATACAGGAGGAAAAACATAATAACCAGCTTCGCTTAAAGGTAAAATTGAGTTAGCTAGTGTAGCTGAACTACCTTTTATGTCTAAAGACTCATTTGTTGGTAATACAACTAAAATAGACTTAGGTTTATTTTTAGTAAAAGAACTATAATCATATAACTCTTGATTTTTAGCACAACCTGATAAGAAAATCATCATAGTAATTGAAAATATAATAGTAAAAATGTTTCTCATTATTTTACCCCTTTATTTTTTAAAAAAGTAATATACTGTTTTGACTCAGGAAACATTTCCATTTCTTTATTTAAATTCATTATTGATTTAGAATTATTTCCAATTTTAGAGTATAAAAGTCCTAATTGTGCATATAGTCCAGGAGCAATTTTTTTCTTATTTGTATAACTATCTTGTATTATTTTTTCTAAATTAGAGATTTGTGTATTTATATCACCTTCTTCATTTAATGATTCATATACAGAATCAATATAAGCTTTATCCCAATGATAAATAGTTTGATTAGCATTACTACCACAAGCAGTTAGTAAAACTACTAAACTACCTAGTATAAAAGTATTAATAAAATATTTCACTTATAATACCTTCTTAATGAACTTTTTTTGTTAAGTTATTTACTGCTTCATTAATTGCTAAACTTAAAACTTTGTCATTTAAAGTTGCATCATAACCAGCTGTTCCACCAAATCCAATAATCTCTCTATTTGATAATGCAAATTCTCCTGCACCTTGAGATGAATATACTACAGCAGTAGTACTAACATCAATAACATTTAGATTAACTTTTGCATAAGCTACTTGTTTTTTACCCTTTCCTAGTATTCCAAAAAACTGGTGATCACCTACAGTTTTTCTACCAAATTCTACTACATCTCCTGTAATAACATATTTAGCACCTTTTATATTTTGATTTACTTTTGAAAAGTTACTTTCTTGTTTTAATACAGTTAAGTTTGTTCTATCAAGAACTAAGAAATGACCACTTTGTTGTAAGCTTGTAGTTAATATTGTTTGTGCTTGATTCCCTAATCTATCTTTACCATTTGAAAATATACCATTGTTGTATGCAGATCTATTATCAAATCTACCAATTGAAATCATCATCTTTTTACCATTGTATGATACTCTTTCAACTTTATTTTCTGGTACTTTTATAGATTGTGAACTTTCTGTTGCACAACCACTAAATAGTGTAATTAAAGCTGTAGCTATTAAAGCAACTTTTAATTTTGACATTATTTTATCTCCTTGGATTATTTTATTATTTTTATTTTATTATTTTTATTTTATCTAAAATAGAATTAATTATTGTGTAAAATAATTTACATATAATTTATGTGAAACAACGCTATAATTATTAAATTGAATAAATAGGTTAAAATAATGATAGGTATAGATGTAGCTTCTGTTGATAGAATAAAAAGAATGTATGAGAAATTTGGGCGAAAGGCTTATGAGAGATTTTTAGATGATGAGGAAATTGCGCTTATAAAAAGACCTGAGAGTGCTGCTGGTTTTTGGGCTGCTAAAGAGGCTGCTTCAAAGGCTTTAGGTACTGGTATTGGTAAAGAGTGTGGTTTTCATGATATTAAAATCAAAAAATCAAAGCTTGGTGCTCCAAAAATAAAATACAAAAAAGAAATAAGAAAAAAGTATAAGATTAAAAAGTCTTATTTATCTATTACTCATGATCAAGGCTTAGCAATTGCCGTGGTTCATAACACTAAGAAGTAGAGTTTAAACTTGAATTTTTTAGAGATATTTAGTATTAGTTTTTTGCTAAATATCTCTCTAGTATAATTTTTGCAGCAAGGGAGTCAACTCTTCCATCTCTTTTGTATTTAATTTGGCCTTTCATCATATC
Organism: Caprella mutica; assembly: GCA_947561585.1. NCBI lineage: Eukaryota > Metazoa > Arthropoda > Malacostraca > Amphipoda > Caprellidae > Caprella > Caprella mutica. Next base: position 25,294 of record CANNZV010004827.1, read on the forward strand.
TTCGGCTTCAATTGAACTCATGTTCTCTTCTTGAAGTTCATAAGGAATATTTAGTTCTAGTAGTTTTACAAAGTGGTTTATTCTTTTTTGCATATCTTCACTTGCACTAGGAAAGCCAACTATTAATTTTTCTATTTCCCACTCTTTTAAAAAAGCATTTACATCATTTGAGGCTTGATTTCTATTTTTTCGCAATATTGCTTCTTGTGGAGTAACTATATCTGAACCAACACAAATTGCAACTCCTATTCTTTTAAGTCCTATATCAATGCAAGCTAATTTCAAACAGTTTCCTTTAGTTAATTTTAGATATTATTATAACCTTTAAAGAATAAAACTAGGGAAAATTAATGAAATTAGCTGTATTTGATTTTGATTCAACACTTATGGATGGAGAAACTATTGACTTTCTTGCAAAGCCTTTAGGATTAGAGGAAAAAGTTGCAGGAATTACTGAAAAAGCAATGGCTGGAGAGTTAGACTTTTTTGAATCTTTAATTGAAAGAGTATCTTTACTTGAAGGTTTAGAGTATGCTAAAGCTGTTGAGATTTGTAAAGATTTACCTTTAATGCCAGGGGCATATGAGATTATTCCTGAACTTAAGAAGATGGGATATAAAGTAGTATGTTTTTCAGGTGGATTTAGAATAGGAACATCTCCTGCAAAAGATAAGCTAGGACTTGATGCTGATTTCTCAAATGTATTACATGAAAGAGATGGTATCTTAACTGGACTTGTTGGTGGAGATATGATGTTTGGATATTCAAAAGGTGACATGATTCAAAGATTACAAAATATTTTAGGTGTTTCAAAAGCTGATACTTTAGTGTGTGGTGATGGTGCAAATGACTTATCAATGTTCGCTCATGCTGATACTAGAGTTGCTTTTTGTGCTAAAGAAGTATTAAAGAAAGAAGCTAATATTATAGTCGACACAAAAGACTTAACAAAAATCTTAGATAATTTATAAGGGAAACAAACATGAGTTTAAAAGAAGAAATTAACTACTCTTTATGGTGTGATTTTATTGAAAGAGATTTCTTAGAAAATAGATTTCAAGAGATTATTAAAGATGAAGTGATCCAAGGGGCTACTTCAAATCCAGCGATTTTTGCATCATCTATTACTAACTCGGTTGCATATAAACAACAACTTGATATGTTACAAGCAAATAATGCAAAAACAATCTATGAAGAGTTAGCTTTAACTGATATTAAAAGAGCTGCTTGTTTACTTGATGAATTACATAAAAATGATGCAGATGATGGGTTTATCTCTATTGAAGTTGACCCAACACTTTGTGATGATGCACAAGGTACAATTGAAGAGGGTATTAGACTACATAACTCAATTGGTGCTGATAATGTAATGATTAAAGTTCCTGCAACACAAGCTGGATATATTGCAATGAGAGAGTTAACATCAAGAGGTATTCATGTAAATGCAACACTTATTTTCTCGGTTGATCAAGCTATTAAATGTGCTCAGGCTTTAGATGAGGGAATTAAGGAATCAAACAAAGATATAAAAGCTGTAATTTCTGTATTTGTTTCAAGGTTTGATAGATTATGTGATAGTGATTTAATCTCAAAAGGTTTAGAAGCTTCAAAACTTGGAATTGTAAATGCAACAAAATGTTACCATGAAGTAAATAAATTTGAAAACAAAAACATAAGAACGCTTTTTGCAAGTACTGGTGTAAAAGGTAATGACTTAGAGCCTTCTTATTATGTGGATAATTTAATCTATCCAAACTCAGTAAATACTGCTCCTTTAGCAACTATTGAAGACTGGGTACAGGTTGGTTCAAAAGAACAATCAGATATTATGACAGAAAAACAGTGTGATGAGTACTTTGAATTATTAGAACAAAAAGGTGTTAATATGAAAGACATCTATGAAAAACTTTTAACAGAAGGACTTGATGCTTTCAAGGTATCTTTTAAAGAATTACTTTCAAAATTAGTAGCATAAATTTTAGGCATATTAGAATCTCTAATATGCCAAAGCTTACATAAACCCCTATATAGTTACAATTTAGTAACAAAATCAAATTTTTTTATTAAGTATACTTTAGATAAAATCACTTATTATTAAATTAACAAAAAAGGCAATGAAATGAAAACTTGGAATCCAAGTAGTTGGAGAGATTTTCCAATCAAACAACAACCAACATATAATGATTTAGAAAAATTAAAAAAAGTAGAGAATGAACTAGCTTCATATCCACCTTTAATTTTTGCAGGTGAAGCACTAAGTCTAAAAAGTAAGTTAGCAGATGTTGTAAATGGAAAGGCTTTTCTTTTACAAGGGGGAGATTGTGCTGAATCATTTGCTTCATTTGATGCAAATAACATTAAAGATTTATTTAAAGTTATGATGCAAATGGCAGTAGTTTTAACTTTCTCTGGTGGATGTCCTGTAGTAAAAGTTGGAAGAGTTGCTGGTCAATTTGCAAAGCCAAGAAGTTCAGATTTTGAAGAGATTAATGGTATTTCTTTACCTTCATATAGAGGTGATATTGTAAATGATATGGCTTTTACAGAAAAAGCTAGAAATCCAAAAGCTAAGAAATTATTAAAAGCTTACAATCAAAGTGCTGCAACTATGAACCTTTTAAGAGCATTCTCAAGAGGTGGTATGGCTGATTTAAATCAAGTTCAATTATGGAATTTAGGTTTCTTAAAAGACCACGAGTTAGATGAAAGATACCAAAATGTATCAAATAGAATTTCAGAAGCACTTAACTTTATGAAGTCATGTGGTATCACAAGTGAAAATACTGCGCAGTTAAGTGAAACATCACTGTTTACTTCGCATGAAGCACTTTTACTTAACTATGAAGAAGCACTTACAAGAAAAGATTCAATCACGGGTGATTGGTTTAACTGTGCTGCTCATATGTTATGGATAGGTGATAGAACAAGAGATTTAAAAGATGCACATATTGAGTATTTTAGAGGTATAAAAAATCCGATTGCTTGTAAAGTTGGACCTTCAATGAAAGAAGATGAATTAATTCAATTAATTGACAAATTAAACCCAGAAAATGAAGCAGGTAGATTAAATCTTATTGTTAGAATGGGTGCAAATAAAATTGAAGATCATTTCCCTAAATTATTAGCAAGAGTTAAAAAAGAAGGGAAAAATGTATTATGGTCATCTGATCCAATGCATGGAAATACTATTAAAACTGATAATGGTTATAAAACAAGAGATTTTGAAGCTATTTTAAGTGAAGTGCGAAAATTCTTCCAGATTCATAGAGCAGAGGGAACATATGCAGGTGGTATTCACTTAGAAATGACAGGACAAGATGTAACTGAATGTACAGGAAGTACAAGTTCTGCTATTACAAAAGAGGGATTAGCAAGTAGATATCATACTCAATGTGATCCAAGATTAAACGCAGATCAAGCATTAGAGTTAGCATTTATGATTGCTGATACTTTAAAAGAAGCAAGAAAAGATATAATAGTTTAATTTATATCTTTTTACAGTACATAAAAAAAGGGAAAGATTTAAAATCTTTCCCTTTTTTTTATTATAAAAATTTAGCCTTATAATCATCCTCATTGAAACCAACAACTACATCATCGCTTAGTTCAACTATAGGTCTTTTTAAAAGCATTGGCTCTTTACATAACCATTCAAACTTACCTTGCTCGTCAAGATTAAGTTCTTTTAACTTTAAACTTCTATATTTAGTTCCTCTATTATTAAAAACTAAATCAATACCCGCTTTTTCAATCCAAAACTCGATAGAAGTTGAAGTAGGTGTTTCTTTTTTAGTATCAAAGAATTCTACTTCTATATTGTTGTCCTTAAAAAACCTTAAGGCTTTTCTAACAGAGTTTCAGGTTTTAATTCCATAAACCTTAAACATTGTTTTCCTTTTATTTATTACTCAATAATCTTTGGAACTTTAAAGTATCCATCTTCTGATTCAGGAGCATTTTGTAAAATATGATTTGATAATTCTAAATCTTGTTTTGCCTCATCTTCTCTTAAAGGTGTTCCACCTTCAACAGTACTAAATGTAGCTTCAATTTTTGATACATCAATCTCATTTAAATTTTCAACGAAGTTGATAATATCAGCTAGTTCAGATTTTAAGTTCTCTTTTCTTGACTCATCAATCTCTAAACTAGAAAGTCTTGATAATTTCTCAATTAGTTTATCATCTACAGTCATAGTTTTCCTTATTCTTGTATATAAAAGTGATTATATCTAAAAAGAGTTTGTAGAGGCTTTAAATAGAAATCATCCAATTTATATAACTAAAATACAATAATTACAATGATAATAAATAACAAAGTTATAAAAATTATTTAAATACTTGTAAATAATACTTTTATGATACATTTAAGTAATAGTTAAGAGTATATGTGTAACAATAACAATAACGACATATTAGTGATAGCCAAACTTATCGTGAGGTAGGGACGGAAAGCCACGGGTCTTGATTGAGATAGCCGGGTTGCATTCTTATTTATTATTTAATAAAAATTGCAATACTGACTACCTTTAAAAATAACTTTAATACTTATCAAAGCAAGGAGAACAAAATGTTAGATTTTTTAAAAAGAAGATTAAAAAGTGAAAAAGGTGCAATGGATAAAATTCTTGTAACTTTATTATTAGTAATTGTTGGTGTTGGAGCAGTAGTTGGTCTAAATACTTGGGTAGATGGTGAAAAAACTAAAGTTGAAACAGCAGCAACTAATAAAATTACTGAAGTAACTGGTTCTACTTCTGAGTAGTATTTAAGTAAAAAGGCTTAAGCCTTTTGCTTAATACTTGAAAAGACAAATGTGTTTGCAATAATCTTTTATATATTTTCTACAGTTTTATCATATACTGACTACAAAAAATACTTAGTACCAAATAATATTTTACTTACAATGGCTACAATGCTTTTAATATTTGGTTTTTTTTGAATCGAAAATATATATAAGTTCTATTGTTTTATCTTTAGTTGTTCTTCTTTTTTTTATTGCTCTTATGCTTATAAATAGGCAAATGATACTTGGTGGTGGAGACATAAAATATATGATGCTTGTAGCACTATTCTTAGGATTAAAACCCTTTGCGGTTTTTCTAATAATTACAGGTTTACTTCAAACTATAGTTTTATTATTTATGCAAAAGGTGAAGAAAAGAAGAGTTGCTGCTATGGTACCAGTTATGTTTATTTCTGTTATAATAGTAGATATATTAAGTTATTTGAATATATTTTTGTAAAGAATATAATCTTCAAAGATGAAATTAGGAAGAAATATGACATTAGATGATTTTAAAGATAAACTTGATTCAAATAAAGAAAATAGTATTTTAAACACTCAAATACAAGAGGCTTTAGAACTATTTGCAGATCTTACAAATTTAGATGATATTTCATATTATAAATATGAATATGAATATAACAATTTCTTTCATAACTTAACTATTGATAAAGATGGAAATGTTCTTGATGAAAAAAACCATGAAGACCAGAAATACAAAATTACATTAAGAAAAGATAAGCTTGTATATGGATATATTTCAATAAATAAAAGAATAAAATCTAGTTCAATTATAAAAAAACTTCTAAATAAACTAATAAAATATCTTGATAAACAAAAAGAGTTAGAGAAAAAACTTTTAGGTTCAGATGTATCTTTTAATATATTTTTATTCCATGATGATACTTTAGATATGTTTGCGCAAAATCTAAAAGGTGGCTTAGAAGGACTTTTCAATGTAGATGTTATAGTTGATAACTCAATTGAAAAACATATCTCAACAATTAAAAATAAAGAAACAAAACATATAATTGTCTATTTGATTGATGATGAAAGAAATATTAAAAAACATGAAACCGTAATTAAATCACTAAATGAGTTAATTATAGTAATAGGTCCAAATGACCATAAACTATCAATGTATTGTGGAAAGTTAGGTATTCAAAACTATATTTCGATAAATGAATTTAAAGCTGAAGCAATAAAAGAAATAATTTTAAATACAAGAAATGAACTTTTAAATAAAAACAAATATGGTAATAAAATCATAGCTTTAAGTGGAATATCTGGGGGTATTGGAACTACAACTATTGGTATGAATATGTCTGATTTACTATCACAGAATTTACCTGATAAAAATATTTTATATATTGATTTATCAACTACAAAAGCTGTGAGCAATTTATTTTTACAAAAAAACCCACTTCCAAATAAAACTATAGTTGATCTAATAAATACAAGTGAGTTCCATTTAGAGAATAATCTTCAAAATGGTTTATCTAAAATCCGTGAAAACTTTTATTGTGTTACTGGAATACAAAAGCATATAGATAAAGAGTATCTAGAAAAAGATGTGTTTATTAGCAAACTTTTAGAGTATGTATCAAATTCAAGTGATTATTTCAATTTTATAATTATAGATTTAGGTTTAGCAGATGCTTCAAATCTAAAGACTACCATATATGATATTGTAAATGAAATATGGCTTTTGACTGAAATGAACCTTCCTCATATCTCAAAAGTAAAAACTTTTTATTCTTTGATGAAAAGAGCAGGTTTAAAAGAGAAAATATCATTTATTGTAAACAGATATGATTCACAAAATGCAATCTCTGTAAATGACGTAACTTCAATTTTAAATATGACAAGTGGAGATAAGATACAGTTTGATGACTATAAAATCCCAAATGATTATAAGACTTTAGGTAAATGCTGGAATTACTGTGAGTTAGCAAGTCAAAGTGCAAAAGAGTCACTATTTATAGAAAAACTTGAAGATATTTTAAAGAAAAAAGAGTTCTATTACAGTGAAGACAAAAAAAGCAAAGAAGGATTCTTTTCATCTTTATTTAAAAAGAGTAAGTAATGAGAAGTTTAAGAGATTTAATTGAAGACCAAGAAAAAAATAGCATTAGTTTAGATGATAGTGTTGTTGAAGAATCTACAGACGAAGATTCACTTTTAAAAGAGACAAAAGAGAAAATTACAAAAATAAAAAAGCAAGCTGTAAACTCTTTATTAGAATTTCCTGAGATTTACACAAATAAAGAGTTGTATGATTTAGCCTTACGAATAAATGATAGTTTTATGATGAACTTAAAATCAGACCAGAAAATTACGGAAGAAAACTTAGAAGAGGTTTTACCTGATTATATTCAATCATACAACAATGAATCAAGAGCTTTATCTAAAGAATATCTAGAAGATATAAAACAAATGATTATAAACAATATTGTAGGATATGGACATATCTCTACTATATTTGATATTGCTAAAGATGGCTTAAATGATGTAATTATAAATACAAAAGATTATGTTGATATTATTTATAAAGGTAAGACTGAGCAAACACCTTTTACTTTTAGAAGTGAAGAAGAACTTAGAAAAATTATAGATAAAATGCTTGCTGAAAATAATAGAAAAATTGATGAAGCACATCCTATTATTTCAAGTAAGTTAAATGATGGTTCAAGAGTAGAAGTTCAAATTCCTCCTATTGCTGCAAATGGTGGAAGTTGTGTGACTATCAGAAAATTTAATGAAATTCCACTTTTATTAGAGATGCTAATTGATGCAGGTCAGATGGATATGAAAATGGCATATTTCCTAGTAAAAGTTTCAAAAGGAAAATGTAATATTATTGTATCTGGTGGTACATCAAGTGGTAAAACAACTTTCTTAAATGCAATGACAAGGTTTGTAGATGGAAATGAACAACTTATGGTTATTGAAGATACAAAAGAGATGCAACCTCAAATGCCTTGTCATTCTATTAGATCTTATGAGTCAAGAATGGCAAATGAAGAGGGTAAAGGTGCTATTCCTTTAGAGTATCTTTTAAGATCAGCATTAAGATCAAGTCCAAGAAGGATTATTGTAGGTGAGTGTAGAGGTCCTGAGATTGTAACAATGTTAAATGCTATGAATACAGGACATCCTGGTTCTATGACAACAGTTCATGCTGATAGTACAAAAGAAGCTCTTGTAAGAATTGAAAATATGTATTTAGAAGCTAGACCAAGCGCAAATATAAACTTTATTAGAACACAGATTGTATCAGCAGTTGATTTAATAATACAACTAGTTAGATTCCCAGATGGTACGAGAAAGTTAGTTGCTATTTCAGAAATTGAGCGAAGAATGGAAGATAATGGTGTTGTATCTTTAAATAATATCTTTGAGTTTAAAAGAGATACAAGTGATCTTAAAAAAACAAAAGGAGAATTTCAAACTCTAGCAACTCCAACAAGAACTATTAATCAAATGAATATGTTTGGGGTTGATATTGATAAAAGAGTGTTTGACCCAAATTTTGAGATGCCAAAATCAATGCTTATTGAAGCATTAGAAACAGATTTACCATCAGTTATGTGTGGTTGGAAGGATGAGTTCTTAAAAGTATTTATTGAAAGAGATCCTCAACTTTTCCATAAATGGCCACACTTTTTAAAGATGAAAGAAGAGTAAGTTATGAGTAATTTAGTTCTATTTTTTATCATAGTAATTCCTATATTATTTATAAGTTTTGCTTTTTATCTATACTCATTTTATATAAAAATGAATCAACAAAAAGTAATTATAAATACATTAGTAAATACAAATAGTAAAATTTTAGATAATAATAGAACTGATAATGCTTTTGAAGATGATACAAATTTTTTAAGAAAAAAACTTAGGTTTGCTGGTTTTTCTACACAAGGTGCAGAGTATGTATTTTTACTTATTTGTGTTGGTTTTGGACTTCTAACAAGCTTTTTTATTTTTTTAATTGCTGGATCTATTCTTATATTTATATGTACATTTTTTATATTTATGGGTTTTCCTTATTTAGTTTTAGTAAATCTTATAAAAGCTAGACAAGAAGAGTTTAACTTCGCATTAAAAGAGATTATTGATAAGGTGACAAGTATGATGAGAAGTGGTGTAGGGTTTGAGCAAGCCTTAAAAAAATCAATTCTTACCTCAAAGTCAAAACTTGCACAAAAAGTTTTAGGTATTTATATAAATGAAAAATCAGTTATAGGTGAAGATAAATGCTTTGAAAAGATGTTTAAACTTATTGAGTCAAAGGAGCTTAGAATTTTTTACCTTACTATTTCAATTGGTAGAAAATCAGGTGGTAAATTTTCAAATACTTTAGAAAAATTGAGAAAAACATTACATGATCAAGGGGAAATAAAACAAGAAATAACATCTTCTACAAAAGAGATAAAAGTGGGTACTTATATGATTATAGGACTTATTATTTTTACATATATTATGATGAATAGTGCATTAAATGATTCTTTAAATGCTCACTTTTTTGGTAGTGACACAGGTAAAATCCAAATGTTTTTTATTATTGTTTGGATTTCTTTTGGACTATTTGTAAATAGCTTATTAACAAAGATAAAATGATGGATAAAACACTTGTTGTATTTATATTAGCACCAATGTTAATAGCAGTTACGATAATAGCTGTACTGCTAATTTTACAAAGAAAAAAGCAAC